>CM071927.1:9631531-9695960 GCA_016081115.2 Rehmannia glutinosa
TATATATCTATTTCGTCTTATTTTTTATGTTTTGTGTGGATGGATCCATTTGTTCCTTGTTTCATATCATATTCCACCTTGCGGATAATTGATATGTTTATAAAAATTTTCATAGATCAAACATAAATTGCAGAGTTTTAATATTGTAATTTTTATACTTCATTTCAATTATCCGTGCGTAAAATATAAAAATGAACACCTTTAGAACAGAGAAGATCCGTCCAGGGGTTTTTGTAGCTTTGTTAGGAAACAAAGTCACACATGGATTAAAGTGGATAACAAACCTGAACATACCCAGGTGGCGGGGCCCAGCAGTTACGGCTTTGAAGTAAAAACTAGACCGAGTTTATAAATTTATACTATGTGAATTTTTTTTCCATATACTAACCATAAATAATGGTTTTTTATATTGTAAAAGACAACTATTTAAAATTTTATCAAATTTTGGGGAAAATTGTAGTAGTTCATTTATTTTACCTTTAAAAATAATTTGGAAAATTTTTGGGAAAGAAATTTTTGGAAAATTTTGGGGGAATTTTTTTTTTTTTGAAAATTTTGGGGGCAATTGTAAATTAATTTATTTATTTTACCCAAAAATATAATTTCAAAAATTTTTGGGGGAAAAAATTTTGGAGAAAATTTTAAATGAGTGGCCCCCTTGCCTTCAGGTCCCATTGACCATACCATATATACAAGATTTCCTATTTCTAAAGTAATTCATCCAATTTTTAAACTCTATTGCTCACCCAATTTTTTTTTTTTTTTTTTTGTTAAACTCCTTTAATATCATTACCTTGATCAACATTATTCACTAAATCCAAATTATAGTATCATGCCACCAAAAAATATGTGATTTATATTGGTGGAAGTGACAGAGCAAGATAACTACTATTCTCGACGTAAATCTAACCCAGGTTAAAAAAATCCAAACGAAAATAATAGCAGGGATAATTAATAAGGCATATATGAAGATTCGATCATTGACATGACAAATCCTGGATTACTTGCTCGTCAAGTTCAAATCCATGGTACAATTCATAACAGCACTTTACCACGATTTATAATCTTCACCACACACACTTCGCCTCTCAGCTCCGCAAAACTCCTCAATTTAACCAAAACCTAATAAACCAATATCTATGCTAAAATTCATATAATTCACTTTCAAAGTCACATTCATTTTCTATTTTCTCTACCGTCAACTCGCCTCGTGATACTCGCCGCCCCAATAGTTGCGTTTTCGTACATCAAAATCGTGTTTCCGCTTCGAACTCAAATCGCCCGAAATTCATGTTGCGCAGTCGGGTTCCGGCCACCACGGTCATGTTCAGCGATGTCGGTCCGTAGTTCAGTTGATTCACGGTGGCGTTTGATAGCCGGAGTCGGAGCGTTGATTCGCAGCACGACGAGGCTGAATATTAGGAAGGCGATGCTTTGCAAGACGACGGCGAGGAGAGTGTAAATGAAGCATTTGTTGCTGCGTTTTGTTGGTGGTGCTATGGGTTAAGAGATGGCTTTAATTTTTCCATCTTCGTTTGTTGTACTTTTAAGTTGATGAAATAACGTGATTTGATTTTGCGAATAGAGGATATTTAGCTGTGGGTTGTAACTACGAATTGTCATGGCTCAGTACTATATCTCAATGAAACATACATAGAGTGTAATTAAAAAACATTAGCTTGGGCTAATTATAAAAACTAGACGTGTTTCAAAATTATAAAAAGTCCCCCGCATGTTTGGTTTATCTAAATTTACTTTATTAATCAGAATATTTCTATAAATATTAAGAGATTTTTTGGAAATGTTTTTAGTAGAGTTGGAGTAGAGGATGTTAAAGGCTTTTTGGCTCGCCCGCATCGTAAAGCCGGAAAAAGAGGGTTATGGCAAAATATTTTGGCTCGTTTAAATCAGGGCCTTTTTGGCCCGGACTGTTTAAAACCGGTTCGAAGGTTAACAAGGCTAGCCTGCTAGTGCGCTATTTTTATTTTTTAAAAAATATAATTTTAATATTTTATATCTACTTTATTACCTATTACTAGTAAATTTATTTTTCAAATTCACATCTCACTTGTCTTTAAGTTTAACTTTATTAAACAAGCTATAAATTTTGAAAAGCTTATTTTTATTTGTTTTATTTATTACTTAATTTAGTTTTTCTATTTTTTATTCTGAATAAGAAAATGTCACATAGTCTTATTAGATTATTTAGGATATAAATTATATTTCTAAATGTTGCCAAATCTAATTTTATAATTTTGTTAATGCAACATAATTATAAACATGCATGATTTTTTTAAGACTAACTTTAAATGTTATATATGCTTAAGTTTGAAATTTAGATTTAAATATCTTATTTTGAAAATTTTAAATTATAGTCATATGAGTAATTGCGAGAAAAAAGTGTTAATTTTGGGTAGCTTTAGTTATTATTGTTTTATTTTCAAAATTTAGATCATAAAAATATTTAATTTTTATAAATTTGTTAATGCAACGTAGAATTAGAAACTTTGCATGGATTTTATTATGATGATTAGTTTAACTTAAAATGTTAAACTTAAATGTTATATGTATTCGAGTTTAAAATTTTAAATTTAAATATATAATTTTTAACTTTTTTGACTATGCCTGAGATAGTGGGCCGTTTTAGGCTAGGGGTGATTAGGTTCCAATATTAAGCCGCGTTGCTTACCCACGATTTAGTTCGAAGCTTCGCAGTCGGCCTGACATTAAGTAACCTCGCATTAACACTCCTAATTGAGGCCCCAAAAGGATCGAGCCATCTCAACCCGACCTAATAAAGTTCAATGGCCCGACTAAATTTTGGGCCACCGCCTAATTGTCAGTTCAGTTTGTTTCATTATGAAGAGAGAAAACGTAGCACATAATTAAATCAGATAATTTTTTTATTTTTAAAAATAACTGGTTTTTTGGTAATTAGGCTGAACCTGGGGACTTTCCCCGTAATTATGTCCATATATATATATATATATATAGGTAATATATAGTCAATACATATATGTACATATATTTCTTTTGTCTTTTGGGTCCAGCTCTTTTTTTTTTTTTTTTTTTACTTAGTTGGTTTTCAACTCTTTTTCAGATGATTGACGAATATATGTAGAATATATCGTATATCTATAAAAAACATGTTAGGTTATGTGCATAGGATCAACATGAGTCATGAATTAAAACTTCATCTAGATAAGCTATATATAATGCTGATCCTATGCACCAACAATCCAACATGCATGTCGTAATATTTACTTTAATTCTTGCAAGGACAAGTCCTAAGAAGTGAGTTTTTCGATCATTAAAATAGATTCAAAATGAAATTTCACCACAATAATATATAGGAGAATTAAAAACACCCCCATGTTTCGCTAACTACAAAAAATTCAGAAATATATCAAAATTAAGAAAAAAACCCTTAAATTTGATTATGTGTTAAATTTAAGGGGAATCGCGATATTTCTACATATATATCATGAGGTTTTTATGTTTTTTTTTTTTTGGCATATGAGGGAAGATGTAAGCCAAATAAAACTTTAAGTACTTAGAATATCCGTCTGCCTAATAAAACCACGCTCCAATATGCGATTGACCAGAACCCGCAAAACCACCGCAAAGGGGTCCTAAGCGGTTTTCCGGTCTGGCTCCACCCGACGCTCAAGCCGTCAGATCGCTCTGAAAGAGAAGTTAATATGCGAAATACAAAGTATATTGAAAGTGTACAAAGTCTAACCAAAAGCCAGAATTTGTTTGTGCCTTATTTATATGTTTGCTAACCAGGGTGGCCAAGGTGACGCATCAAGCCATACTAAAACTCTAATTAACACACATGCTTGTGTTAATCATCCGTATTAGCCACGCACTGACCCCCGCCCAATAGATCGGTAAGCCCCTAAGTCAGCCCGTTTGGGGGTCCAACCCAACAGATCGAGGGGCCCTGTTGGCCCATCCGTGTCTAACTCATCAGACGCAGGCCCTTAAGTTGCCCCATCTGTGGCCTAGCCCAATAGGGTCTGCAGGTCCTGTTGGTCCATCTAGAGGCTAGCCCAATAGCCCGCCTATTGACCTTGAGCTCTGGCCTTGGTAAATTATCGCCCAACTTAATCATAGCCCAAGTCCAAGCCTTTACCTTCGAGGTCGGCCCAACCTCGAGAGGTCGCGCCTTATCCCCTGTGAGCTCCTGGATTCCTAATCATTGGCCTGTGTCTTTCCTCAAGCCAATATAGACAGTCGGTCTAATTAGGCCCTTCATCAAACCTTAAGAGATTTTTGTAATTTTTCAAAAATCTCTCGAGTTTTTTGTAATTAGTCCGACCTCATGGGTTTTTGTGTAATTATTCATAATATATATTTGAAGTTTGTCTTGTCGTGAGCAAGGGTGTGAAAGAAATGTATAATTTTCTAAATTCAAGGGGAGTCGAAGTGAAATGGATGACATGAGGAAGTCCAATTGATTATTGTAATTTTTCAAAATCTCTGAGTTTTTTGTAATTAGTCTGACTCATGGGTTTTTATGTAATTATTCATAATATATATTTGAAGTTTGTCTTGTCGTGAGCAAGGGTGTGAAAGAAATGTATAATTTTCTAAATTCAAGGGGAGTCGAAGTGAAATGGATGACATGAGGAAGTCCAATTGATTATTGAGCAAGCAAGTTTCAATGCTAACTTTGGGTTAAAAAATTCGACCAAGTTATTATAGTCAAGTTGTCTTAATTGATAATAATAAATATTCAAGGACCATAAGTTGGGTTTTCTTTGATTTTTACAACATGAACCTATAAATTTAATTGTTGTGTAAACTCCATCCGCTCATTAAGATAGATCGCCTTTCATTTTTCATTCATCCCAAATTATGCGCTTTTTTTTATTGAGAGTATTAAGTATAGAACAACAGACTAAACTACTCCCTACTTAATTCGGCTTTGCTTGAGACTAATAATGATATACTTTTTCATTTAATGCAATTATGCAGGGCAAAGTATGAAGAATGTGAAAATATTATGATCCTAATTATATTTATTATATGTTTCTTAATGCATGTGAAATATTCTACTTGTTTATCTTAGTGGGACGGATGATATGTAATTGGGACAAAAAATGATATACTAAATTTGATTGATGATATTTTAATTGATATGGACATAATGATTTTTTCATTGTATGATTATAGTTATTGATTAGATTTAGAAATTAGGTCTAACAGTACCCAACACACTTTATGCATGTGTTATCAATTTCGTATATAACTAACTCTCTGTTTATCTGTTTCGTATAATTGTTTTATGGGAAATTTCATGATGCTTTAGCAAAATATAAAAAGACTCATAGAATGACGAACTATTGTATGTGTTTATTTCTTTCTTTTTCTACTCAGGATCAAGGTTGAACACTTTGATCAGCTACCTGAGTCTGAATTATCAAATTCTTATATTAATGGAAATGTAAAGAATTACAAGAATGAGCGAGGATATAAATAAATTGTGTTTGTTTTCTGTCTTTGATCCTTACAAAATGCCAGCCCTGGCGCAGGCAAAAGAGAAACAAATTAGGCAGAATAAATTTTAATTTTCCGCCTCAATCACGGAAAACAAAAAGAGCAAATGGAGTGAACTACCCACTTGTGATGATAACAAAATTTTTATGACATGTGAGATAAAAACTAAGTTTTTTCTACCCACTTTTTTGTTCTTTACCCAAATACCTTTGATACTTTATCTCTCACATATTTCTCTCTCACATTAATATACTTTCTTTATTTTCAGATTTTTAACACAAGTTTTAGTTTTTTAAAAACAAAATCAGATTTTTGTAAAATCGTTTGTTATAAAAAAAATTGAAAATAATTTTAGTTTTTATTATTTTATAATTTCAAGATACTTTAAAAAATGGAAAATATTCTAAAAAATGGAAAATATTTTCTAAAAAAGTGTGTATTTTTTTTTTTAAAAACCATTTTCATATTTTTGATTCTTTTTTTTTTGTTTTTAAAACAAATTATCGTGTTTTTTTTATATTTTATTATTTAGAATTAAAATTTCTAAATCTAAGATTTAATGTGCAGACGATATATCGTGCCTATATTGAACACGAGCACAATATCGTGCCTCAAGAAAATTAGGCACAATATATCATGCCCTATATGGGTACCTATATCATGCCTCAATAAAAAATTAGGCCGACATCGCGCCTATTATATTGGGCACGATATCGCTACATTAAAAATTGGGCACGATATCGCGCTTTCCAATATTCATGCCCAATTTTAAATAAGACGATATATCGTGCTTTCCAATATTCGCGCTCAATTTTAAATAAGGCACGATATGAGCCATGATATGGGTATACGATTTTATACATAGGTGTGTGTATTTGGGGAAAGTGTACACGATTTTCAAGGAAAGCATTAATTGATCAGCTTCAAAATTCAAAATTCATAAAACACCAACTTAAAGAAGGGGCAATTTCACCACCCAGAAAAGAGTTTTGTTATCTTGGTGGGTAGAGTGTTATACCCACTATCCATATGGTACTTAAAAAATTGTCCCAAACAAAAATGTCAAGATTAATTACAAGCTACATCATATTATTTAGGATAATTAGAATATACCCCCGAGGTTTGTGCTAATTACACAAAATCAAGATACTTTTGAAAATTATAAAAAGTCATGGCAGTGACTTGGTTTTTAGAGTTAGAGTTTATGTTGAAGTGTCTAGATAAAAATGTCGTAAAAATTTCCGTGAGTGTATGGTTTTTGAAGAAAATGGCCGAATTTAGTGAACGGTTTAAGTCGAGGCCTGATTTTGAATCGTCTCCAGAAGACGAAAAACGCCTGCACAATCGAAAGTGCTTACGCCCGAAGGCGTTCGTCTCTAAGATACAACGATTTCTTTTTACGCCTCGAAGTTTACAAAGACTTGCAAAACTCGAAACACAAACAACAACAAAAGTTCAACTTTCTGCTTTTAAACGAAAGGAAAATCAATATGCTCGTATGATGCAAATGATCGGTTATTATCTGGAAGTTATTTCGGTATTAAATCATCCGCAGGGGCCTCAATATTATAGGCAATGAAGTGCCCAAGATGTGAAAATCATGTCTATGATCGAAAGGCACATTTTCAGACCGAAGCACGCACCTATGAGAGAGCACGACCTGTGACAAGACGGGCGCGCTGCCGTCCGTGCGTGTGCTCAAACCCTAACACCCAAAGACGACCTGGGACGCACGGGCGTGCGCCGCCCGTGCGTGTAGGCGGGCACTTTCTCGGCAGTAGCACAACCTCGACCGCACGGCCGTGCTCCTCGCCCGTGCGCGAGGCCGAAACAATTTTTCCTGGCTTGAACTCTTTTAATTAATTACAAAATTAATTAAATCTATTTAATTAATTACAAAAATTAATTAAATATTTTAAAAGATTTTGGTCCAAAAGAATAAGTGGCCTTGAAGCCCAAGCCCACGATTCATGACCTGACCGGGCTCGAGCTTGCCGACACAGCGCTGTGCTGTGTAAGCGTGTGTGCACCAAACCCACAAGACGAGGTCCTCTCCCCTTAAAAACTTGGGTGCCCCTGGCCCAAAACCCATTTGTCCAACTTAGATAAATAAAGTGTGCAAGAACTTTACCTCCTTTTTCCTATGTGGATGGAGCATCTCTCCTCCCCCACATTTTCCATTTTCCATACCATTTATTTCAGATATTGGCTTAACTTCTAGCATTAATTTCTCATTCACCCTAATCGGTTTTGAGAAATTCCAAATGCTATTCTCATCTACTCTCTAAGCAGAATTTTTACAAATAATTTAATTCCATTTTTCACAAATGGAAACCATTTAATTAATTGGTCAAAATCGGGTCAACACCCCATTTATCAAAGACCAATTCCAACAATCCCCACATGAATGAAATTAATGCATGCGTGTGCGTATTCGCATTGAAAGTCTCGCGAATCGTTATGCATCGATAGGTAGCTTGTGGCTTTGAACCTTCCTTAGTAAAGTACTATCGGATTTACTAAATTTAGTTTGACGCGATGTCTTGAACTACTCATTGTTTGTGTAAACCAAGACAACAAGATTTACACAATAACAACTCTAACACTTGTTGTTCTCACGTTGTGTCCATTTCTACTGGACCATATCTTAGATTCATAAGTGTTTCATTTGAAGCGGTCATTACTTCTCACTTATATAGGTGATCTCTATTGAAGAGTATCCGCAATACTCCACCTTTCGGTATAGGAATCATTAAAAGTCTTAAACTTAACCTCACCACATTCAAACAGGTTTAAATACACTTGATGTATCGAGAATGAGCTAACACATTTTCCAAAGTGTTCAAACCAACATTCATAACTTAGTTGTCCCATTGAACCAAGGTCTTGGGATCTCCAATTCACAAGGTCAAGTTACCGCTATGAACATTCTTTAAGTTGGATTTTAAACCCATTCCCTTAGCGCTTTATACAAATCTCGATTTATGCCTTTTGTAAGCGGATCAAGGTTTTCCTTTGACTTCACGTAGTCAACCGAAATAACCCCATTCGAAATCAACTGCCTAATGGTATTGTGTCTCCGACGTATATGTCTAGACTTACCATTATACATACTACTTTGTGCCCTTCCGATTCTTTGATTGACTATCACAGGTGTATCATAACAAAGAAGTACAAGCTTATTCAACAAGGAATATCCTCTAAGAAGTTTCTAAGCCATTCTCGCTTCTTCTCCGCCTTTATCCAAAGCAATGAACTCGGATTCCATAGTGGATCGAGCTATGCACGTCGCTTAGAAGACTTCCACGACACCGCTCCTCCACCTATTGTGAAAACAAATCCACTTGTGGACTTGGAGTCTTTTGTGTGCGATATCCATTGGCATCACAAGATCCTTCTAATATCGCCGGATATCTTGTATAAAGTATTCCATAACTCATGGTATACTTTAAATATCTAAGTACCCTTGTCACGGCTTTCCGTTGATCCGCACGGGGTTACTTGTGAACCTACTTAGTTTGCTTCACCGAATATGCGATGCCCGGACGTGTACGAGTTCGTTAAGTACATCGATCGCCAATTACCCTTGCATATTCCAAACCTGAGAAACGGTTCGCCTCTATTCTTGGCCAAGTGTAGACTTAGATCTACAGTGTCTTAGCCTGAGCTATCAAAAGCATTAAACCTCTCCGAGTATGCTTTCGACATAATGGGATTGTGACAAGACAATTCCATCTCAAGTCCTAGAGATTTTAATCCCTAATATAACATCGATAATCCCATATCCTTCATGTCAAAGTTTCTTTTTAACATGTTCTTAGTATTCATGATTAAATCATGACTACTTCCCATAATCAACATATCATCTACATAAAGGCATACTATGACGTAATCATTTGTAGTACCTTTAATGTAGACACACTTGTCACATTCGTTGATCTTGAAACCGTTTGACTTCATAGTCGAAGTCAAACTTTTCGCGCCATTGCTTAGGTGCTTGTTTTAGTCCATAAAGTGACTTAACAAGTTTACACACCTTTCGCTTCGACCTCGGTGCAATGTACCCTCAAGGTTGTTCCATATAAATTTCTCTTCAAGTTCCCCATTCAAGAATGTAGGTTTTAACGTCCATTTGATGTATCTCAAGGTTATGCAAAGTCGCAATAGCAATGAGAACACGAATGGACGTAATCTCGTGACCAGGAGAATATGTATCGAAGAAATCATATCCTCCTTTTGTCTAAAACCTTTAGCTACCAATCGGGCTTTATACTTGTCAATAGATCCATCTCGCTTTATACTTTATGATCCACTTGCATCCCGTGCTTGCAACCCGGGGAGATCAACCAACTCCCAAGTGTGATTTTGCATGATGGAATCTATCTCATTATTGATAGCTTCTTTCCGAGAGAGGAGCTTGGACTAGACAATGCTTCTTGAATAGTTCGGGTTCGATTTTCTAACATATAAGTTAGAAAATCAAAGACCAAAAGACTTAGCTACTTTTGTCCTTTTTATCGTCTTGGTTCCTCTTCATCATCACTTTGAGGTAACCTTGCAGTTTCATAAGTCCGTTTACTCGAACTTTCTTCTTTCCGTTCTTTGTTCGGAAAGATATTCTCGAAGAATACAAACATTCCTTGATTCAATGATCATACCTTCATTTATATCGGGAATAGTGACTTGTGCACTAAAAAGCGATATGCACTACTATTGTTAGCATATCCAATGAAAGCACAATCGATCGTCTTCGGACCGATTCTTACTTGTTTTGGCTTAGCACTTCGACTTTAGCCAAACACCCCCACACTTTAAGGTATTTGTATTTGGTTTACGTCCCTTCCATAACTCATATGGAGTTTCATTTTTACTTTGTGTGGGATCTTTATTAAGAATGTAGTTCGCAGAAAGTATGGCTTCCCCCACAAATTTTGGGGTAAGCCGAACTTAGCAACATTGCATTCATCATCTCCTTAAGAGTACGATTCTTGCGTTCGCAACACCATTTGATTGAGGTGAGTAAAGGTGCAGATCGTTTGATGAATTATACCCGCTTCCGAGCAAAATTCTTCAAACGGAGCAACATACTCACCACCTCTTATCACTTGAATCATCTTAATTTTCGAATTAAGCGATTTTCAACTTCATTCTTATAAGTTTTAAAAGCTACTAAAGCTTCATCTTTGCTTTTCAAAAGATATACATAACAATATCTTGTGCAATCGTCTATAAACGTTATGAAGTACTTTTTCCCACCTCGAGTTTGCACAAGTTTTAAGTCACACACATCCGTATGAATTAACTCGAGTGGTTTGGTACTTCTCATTACCGAATGAAACTGTAAGGTTTTGCTTCAACACAAATTTCGCATTTGTCTTGTGAATCGGTTTTAAACGAGGTATTAATTCCGCATTCACTAACCTTTAATTGTGTTGAAGTTTCGTGTCCTAATCTATCATGCCATAAATTAGAACAATCCAACAAGTAAACAAGTAACGTTTTTATTCTTCGCTCTTGCGGAAAACCGCATTACGGACATTTTGAGCAAAGCCCTTATCAAGGTAACCTTTACATAAAAACCGACCATTCTTGGTCATTACAAACTTGTCGGACTCAAACACTAGCTAAATCCGGCCTTGGGTTATCCACCATATGGCTTCAAACACAACGACCGAGAGATCGAGCTCCGACAAGTCTATTTGAACCACTTGTCCTCCGTCACATCGCTTGTTGGTTGCCACCTTGATTGCCCTTCTTCGGGTGTCGGCAATCCTTCGCCATGTGGTTCGGTTTGCCACAATTGTAGCAATTTCCTTGAACTTTTGGCCTTGCGCTTTCTCCTTCCCGGAGTGCTTACGTTTCTTGCTAGTGCTCGACTCGGCAAGATTGCCTTAGCCTCCATTCCGTTCATTTCTTGGTTTTAACATCTCCGATTTTCGGTTGTCTTCTTCGACGCGGCCGAACAATCGATCCTCAAGCCCCATCTCTTTACGCTTGTGCTTGAGGTAGTTTTTGAAGTCCTTCCACAATGGCGGCAATTTTTCGATAATTGCCGCCACTTGAAAGGATTCATTCAAAAGCATCCCTTCGCCACACTAAGTCGTGAAGGATGATTTGAATCTCTCGAACTTGGGCCGATCACCGCCTTGGTGTCAACCATCTTGTACTCAGAATTTGCCGACAACAAATTTCTTTGTGCCGCATCTTCCGTCTTGTATTTCTTCTCCAAGCGATTGCCACGGTTCCTGGACGCTTCAACGTGCTATAGTATATTGTAGAGAGTGTCGTCAGCTCGCTCAAGACGTAGTTGCGACATAGAAAATCGGTTATGCCAAGCATCCACAGCGATTCTCCCATTGTTGTCAACTTCGCCTTCTTCAACGGCAGAGGGGATCGCCCTTTAGAAACGAGCCAACCCCAAAGTAGTGAGGTAGAACAAACATCTTCTCATTGCCAACGTTTGAAGTCGGCACGAGAAAACTTGGGCGCTTTTCGCCGAGCGAGGGAGCAATGAGCCATGGGTGTGAACGAGATTGAATGGATGCCATCGTCTTTCAACGTAAACGTAGGAATAACGTAAAGATATTTTCGTCTTGCGATAGTCGGGTAAAATTTCTGGTGAGTGTATGGTTTTTGTTTGAAGAAAATGGCTGAATTTAGTGAATGGTTTAAGTCGAGGCCTCGATTTCAATCAGCCTCCGCAAGACAAAAACGCCCGCACACCGAGAGTGCTTCCGGTTCCGGCGCGTCGTCTCTAAGATACGACTTTACGTCTCGAGTTTACAAAGACTTGCAAACTCGAAACACAGCGAACAACAAAAAGTTCGAACTTTCAAGCTTTGAACGAAAGGGAAAATCAATATGCTCGTATGATGCAAATGACCTGGTTATTATCCGAGTTATTTCGTGTATTAAATCATCTGCAGGGCCTCAATATTATAGGCAATGAAGTGCCCGTCGACGGAAAATCGCGTCAGATGATCGAAAAGGCACATTTTATTTGAAAGACGCATTTGCTATGAGAGCACGGGACAAGACGCACGGGCGTCGCGCTGCCCCGCGTGCGGCTCAAACCTTCGGCACCCAAGACAACCTAGACGCACGGGCGTGCGCCGTGCGTGTGGCGGCAGACTCGGCAGTAGCACGACCCGATCGCACGGCCGTGCTCCTCGCCTGCGTCTTGGGCCGAAACAATTTTTCCCAGTTGAACTCTTTTAATTAATTACAAAAATTAATTAAATCTATTTAATTAATTACAAAAATTAATTAAATATTTTAAAGGTTTTTGGTCCAAAAGAATAAGGGCCTTGAAGCCCAAGCCCAAGCCCACGACCGGCCGGGCCGAGCCGGCCGGGCGGGCGAAGCGGCCGGCGGCGGCAGCAGTAAGCGTGTCTTTAAACCCACAAGATGTAGAGTCCTCCCCCTTTAAAAACTTGGGTGCCCCCAAGGGCCCAAACCCATTTGTCCAACTTAGGATAAATAAAGTGTGCAACTTTACCTCCTTTTTCCTATGTGGGATGGAGCATCTCTCCTCCCCCACATTTTCCATTTTCCATACCATTTATTTGATTAAGTGGTTAACTTCTAAAGCATTAATTTCTCATTCACCCGGAATCGGTTTGAGAAATTCCAAATGCTATTCTCATCTACTCTCTAAGTAGAATTTTTTTACAAATAATTTAATTCCATTTTTCACAAATGGAAACCACTTAATTAATTGGTCAAAATCGGGTCAACACCCCATTTATTAAAGACCAATTCCAACAAAAAATACCCCCTTAGGTTTGGGCAAATTACGAAAAATCCATAAATTTTTGAAATCTACAAAAACCCATTGGGGTTTGAATTTTGATTGTGTCTTACATTATCACCCGCATAAGCAAAACCATTGCGAAATCCCCTGATATTTGTAGAAATATTGTAGTTACTCTCTTAAGTTCAAGACGAATTCGTAGCGGATATTGTTATGGCCACAGTTCAAACTGATCCTGAACGACCTAACTCCAGACGTGGGCGTTCAAGGGTTCGTAAGGAATATCGTCAGGTGGTCCGATCTCTATCGAAGGAGAAAGATAAAGGTGTTGCTTCTAATACTGTGGAACCTGTTCATTCATCTAAGGATAAGGGTAAGGCTGGATAACTCGGTGGAGGATAACGAACTTCCTCCTCCCCGCCCCGTGGGTCGCTAATAAACGGTGGGCGGACTATGCCAAAGAAGATTACTCTAGTGTCGGTACCTTGGGAGGGACCACGGTTGTAATCACCCGGGGGGGGGCCGCCGTGAAAGAGGGGATCGCCGCTCGAGAGACATCCATGGGGGACGACCCCCTTAGGAGAAGATGGCCATAAAGGGGACCACCATTTCCTTGATGTCGTTGCAACATGGAGGAGGAGGGGACCACCTTTGGCGTGTTCATGACAACCCCCAAGTAAGAGATTACTCAAGATCGAGGTTTAAAGCACCAAGCTAAGCGACTTCAACTACTCCGTTTGATATTCACTCATGTGATTCTTTAGAAGCTATGAAAGCTATGAAAAATGCGGCTTGATGATCCTGAGCCGACATTTCACATGTTATATCTCAGTCAAATTTATCAGACCATCAAGATGATACTCGAGTGCATGCTAAAAAGACAAATACAATTGCCATCATTCGAAAATCCTCTAGAAATAGACGTCCTTCATTTAAATTGCATTCTTAAGTCATTGTTTTTCCTTTGCTACCTGATCGGCTTTTGATCATGACTTTTTCCTTTATTTTTGTATATTTCCATTTATTTTAAAAAAATAAACTCTAAAAAACATTATTTTAAATTAGCTCAACCAAACACCTCTCAATCTAATGATTTGTGTGTATTTGTATGTATATTCGGTATATCATGTTGCAATGTCTCCAAATTGGTATAATTTTGGGATGACACAATAACTTAATGCCCCTCGTGAAGAGGAAAAGTGCTTTTTCATAGATAAAGTGTATAGAAAAAAGTGTAAGATGGCAAAGTGGTTGAGGCTTTACCACTACCCAACTTATTAAAAAAAATAGATAAAGTGTATAGCAACATGCATTTGCATGATAAATAAGCTCAAGTAATTAGAAGCAATCTATTTAAGCAAATCCAAATCTTAGTTTTAGCTGCTACCTAATCTCAGACCACATTGTAAGAATCGATTGCAGCAACTATTTCTCATGTTTTATCTTAAAATGGGCTGTAAGAGTAGCCCATATCCTCTACTGGGCTATGACACTATAATTGGCGTAGCACTATCCACATCTGATAAAACCAAAAGAAACCCAGCCTTGTTTGTTTGTTCATGTTAGAAAAAATTCGTTAAACTTGTTAAAGCTTAAAATAATTAGTGTTGTCGATTTTCCAAAATCAATTTTTATTTCAGATTTCCTTTCATCTTGAAACATTAAAATTACATTATACATTCATTGTTTTTTCCTCTACATATTATTTTGTGTATTATTTGGTGCTTCATTTTTTTTTTTTTTCTGGATAAAGGAAGGGCAATCCACATAGAAGTTCCCTTGAATGTGATCTTGAAATCCCCGTCAAATATCCAAATTCCTTAGCTATTTCGGAATGAGCTTGTTTTCGTAACTCAACTGAAAATACTAAAGCTCTTTCATCCAGAAATGGTTACTCACACTTAGAGGTGTCAAACCACCCCGGCCCGATGATAGGGCCAGGACTGTAATTTCTCAGGCTTGAAAGGAGCCAGGCTAGTTGGGCCGGCCAATTGACCGAAAAGCCGGACCTGATAAAATTACTTGTTTTTAAAGCATTGGATTCAACTCCAGAAACAGCTGCCCGTAGAAATTTTGGTCCAACCTGACCCGGCACGATTTTTTCCTTTGGCCCGGTGGGCCAGCACCAAGCTGGACCGGCCCCGGAGTTTTAGTCCAGGACCTCTTTATGGGAAGTAAGTATTGATCAGTACCAGCTCATCTAGAATCAGCATATCATGTGCACTTACATACATATACTCACACAATCTTAATCTAATTGAAAACTCTAAAACAAAAGAGATTGATTGAAAAATAATTGATCATATCAATTTCCATAATTTACACTTACGTATACTTCTTGTATTCCATGAAAAAAAGCAAAAAAACAAGGCATTATATATTCTCTTAGTGGAAAGCATAGACATGCTGTTCTACAAGGATATCTCGAGCCCACCTCCTAAGGATACAAAGATAAATGAAAAGGACAAAAAAAAAAAGGTAGAATGCTAATAATTGTAAGAGTTGAACCAAAAACCTGCCCCATAAATCCAAAAAGACAAACCTAGGAAGAATCTCTTATCAAGTAGGTCAATCCCCTTTATGCTGTAACGCACTTAGATCTTCCATTTCATCCACGGTATCAAAGCCAGATGTCACACATGCTGCCACATGGCGGTTTCTCAATGGTCGTCGTGATATTGCCGCCTAATTTAAATTCTTAGCCATCTTGCCATCCAGAACCACTTTTTGGTTGTGTTGGCAAATCAATCTCTACTTGAATAAAATTATATGTACTTGTATATATATTTCTGTAATTCTATCTTAATTTCCTACTGAGGACTATACAAATATATTATTTCCTTCTTGCCCTTTCCATACTATTGGGCTTCTTCAATCTATTTTCAGCTTACTATGTGAAATGGAGACTTCATATTAACTCGGGGGTCGGTCGAGAACGGGACAAAATATAGTGGTAATAAGCATGTGTCTATTCATATGTACTCCACATATTCTCTTAGAAATGCTCTTTGTGGAATTCGAATTTGGTTGAGCCCTTCTGATTATAGTCATAGCAGAGCTGGTTGAGTTCTTTTGCCAATACTGGTGCCCCACAGTAGAAAACTCCTGCTCCACAAGTACCAAATGCTTGAATTTTAATGCATGAACAGAAATTGAATATATTTTACAAGCGTTCGAATGGTATACTGACCTATTCTTGCATTGGCATGTTTGGTACCTAGTTTTGACAGAACTTTCTTCCAATTAGGCCTTGCAAAATGCGTTCTGACCTGTTAAAATAAGCGGTATAGTTTAATACGCATCGATACAGCGAGATGATGCGAAAATGAAAAAAAAAGTGTTTTGGGCCCATCCAATATACTGGTCCAGGGCATTATCTCAATATATGGCTTGTTCATAGTGGTGGTGGGAAAAGTAAAAATCCGAATGAGGGGACATTTACGATCTTACCCTTGTACCAGATACAATGTCAACCCCATTTTTAGCATGGTTAAGTGCCTGAACCATAGTGATGAGAGCCGAACGAGCATCCCCTTCCTCATATACGCTAGTTAAATAGTTGTGCATCTCAATGACACCCTAAAAAAGTACAATATAAGGTTATAATCAGTAGAATATGTATGAAATGTGACGTTGAGATGGTGCATTACCCTTTGATCAAGTTCGGCAACTTCATTCATGACGCCTTTGAACCAATCAAATGACCCTTGCTCTCTCGTGACCCAATAAAAGTAAGCATTAGTTGTCCTCAGAGTTTTCTTCCGTTTAGGAGAAACCCTGTTGTGAGATGAAGAGTCAAAAGAACCCACACTCTGGTCTGAATACCTGCTGAAATCCGAAATTGAATCCTGGAAAAAGTAAACAGATTTTCAGTTCAATTTTTGTCAATTAGGATATAATATAATGTGGTAGAATTAAAAGACAAATGGACAGAGTACAGTAAATCAACTTACAGCTTGCTCCTCCATTTTGACAATATTGTTAAGTAAATCTTTTAGGATGCTAATGAAAGGTGTTGCTCCAATCCCAAGACCGACAAGTAAGAGGACGTCGTATTTCCTATAGTCTTGTGCCGGAGCTCCATAAGGTCCATCTATTAATAGCTTTGGCAAACTGGATTTAGAGGTAACTTTTAGATTATGGGGAGAAATTCACTTAAAGTATGTTTGTATAATGATTCAAAGAGAAGCATACCTTTTCTTGGTAGTTTCATCGGCTCTGAGTAGCCCACTCTTCCCAGCAACCGGAGCCTCACATGCCTCAGCGAATACCCTCTTAAGTTCATGTGTCCAGTCACCTAACTGCCGTATGTGAATGCTAAGGAAATCGTCATCAGGTGCCGAGGTAATTGAAAATGGATGCCTGTGTATTTGCAAGTTACAACATTATTAACTTAAAAATATATATATATATAAATTTTAGGCAATATGGAAATGATAATGAAATTTGTTCGGTTGTTTTTTACTATTAAACAGTAGATATATTGGGCGTGGAAGCATTTCCAACAATGATACACTTTTTTTTGTTTTTGAGAAGAAAAAAAGTAACAGTATAGAACAGATTAAGTTCTGTACTCTCTTATGCATTTTTAACTTATGCACATTTATTGAGTTAATCTAAAGTGGAGGGTAAGCTAAACAAAATGTGATATCATAGTTTACCACTCAAATGGAGAAACGGCTGGACACTGGACAAACATGTATTGCCCGCTCTTATATCTAAATTGTGGAGGCTTTGACATTTGTAATGTTAGGACATTTCCAGGATAAATGGCAACCTGAAAAGATTATAAGATGGAGAAAAGAAAATAATAAGGACATCTGATCAACTTTAAGTCCCATATACATACATCACATGTAGGCTGCAGAGCAATTGCAAAATAGCCAAGGCACCATTCAATTCCAAAACGTGTCTTCTTGAGAACTTCGTCCATTAATCAACTTGATAAAATTGAGTGTAAAATAATCATTCATGCTCATGCTCACCTTCAAGAGCCGAACACTATGAAACCCTGATCGGAAGTATCTTAGGTCCTTTCTCCTGCATAGAGAAGTACAGGAACTGCAAGATACATCCATGTCTGCAACCAAATAAAGATTCTGTGAATAATCATGATTATTAAGCGCAAAGAAATTCAAGAGTATATATATGCGTACCGTTTTTTTGTACCAGTGGTGAACGAGATAAAGGAAAGTGCCATGAATGATAAGCAAGATGTAGACAAAGACGAACAGGTGGTGTGAATACCAAAAGGCATTGTAGCCAGTGAGCGGTCGAATGGCTTAGGCAACTTAATAAGACTCCGTCTGAACCACCGTGTTGCCAATGTAAAAGCAATTATCATGAAGATCACCATCAGGATTCCTGTCACACCTTCAATCCCTTTCACAAGGTCCATGTACTTGGGTTTACGATCACCAAAAGCATCAGTCAAATAAAGGTTGTACGTGGAATCAGGTTCGTTTATAAGCCTTGGAAAGTCACAAGCAAGGTGGTTACCAGCGTGGAGTATGACACCAACTACAATGGCTGCAGCAATGGTCTGCTCATATCCAATACCAAAGAGGGAAAGGAAAAGGCAAAAACTGATGAGATCTCATATTTTAAAAAAGCTAAAATCTATTGCTGTGACATTAAAAAGTAGGAACTAGGAACTCAATGTCATGATAGTATAATAAGTTGGCCAATTTCATAGATAGGCATACGTTAAGATAAGTATTCATCCTTCTCATGGGGGTAGATACCCAACATCAATAATCATACAGATGTAATTTTCAGTTTCTCAAGACTCCTAAGATTGCAATATCTGCCAACATGTTTTTTAACAGGATAAAGGGACAAGTTTGAATGTCATATCAACCATTCACATTTCCTCCCCCTTCTTTCACAATATAAGCAAATGACATTTTCAAGATAATTGGATTTTCAAGTTATCTTGTTCCAATATAATATCGATATTTGTTTGATGGTTGTATTTACCTCTCTCTAAAAGCTTCTTTTGCTAGAAGGGGTTCGTTAGACATGGTAAACCTAGAAGGAATGTTTTTATTAAAATAAAAGAACTCCCCGGGAGGAGGTATGTATAATTAACCCTTCTTTATCAGATGGAAATCATTTATTCCAAAATTGTGTTTGATCTTCTATTCCACAACTCCCGGCATCGCTTGCCTTATAAACACCCACAATTTATGCTTGGAAACAAATATGGTAATTTTTATACACGTGACAATCATTTGTATTGAAAAATAGAAGATGAAACGAAATTTCAGGATAGAAGACCTCATTTGTTATTTTATTAGGAGCAGAGCATGATACAGCAAGCATGCAAACAGTAATCTGCTCAGTTGCTATAAGCTATAACTGCTCTATGATATTTACATATTTAGCACGCTTCTAGCAGCTTTTCTGTGAGCTACATTAATTACCAGCATTCTGCAGGAAAAAAAATTACTTCATGGATAGGTAATATATTTCATTTTGCTTTTGTGCTGTGGGTTCCCTGCTGAGGGTGGGGCATGTTGGTAATATACTCACGGGCTAAGGCTAATTTCTAACTGACCAATAAACACCACAAAAAAGAGAGGGATAAAGCGTATATCAACAAATGTCAAAGTTTTCTGCTTGACTCTAGGTTGACCTGTTAAAAGTCGTAATCACAAGCTGTATTATTCTTAGCTAGAGAATAAATAATCACCGCTGACTTATTCATAAAGTCATGCCACTGGCGGGGACAGATAAACGTATGAAACAAGAAAATATAACAAGCATGAGTAGGTGATGTGTGTGCAAACCCTGGTCGTTGGGCACAAAGTATTTTTCTCATGTCATTGTATTTTTGCCCTTAGCTGTCTCCCTATTATTATTCTTTATTAATAAGACTAAAACTTGAAATAGCATATAATTAAAATGAATAAAATAATATGCGTAGGGCCCAGTAACTGTAATATGTACATACCTTGTGAAAGTTGATGTTGTCATCAAACGGCACAAAGTACCCCAACTTGGAGGACCTCAGCCAAGTAATGGTGTTCCTACACACAGGTAATAATATGAGAGCCATGTTGAATTTCAAAGTCTCGGCTGCACCCTTAGCCGTGAGAAGACAATAACCCATAATCTTGTACGCATTCTTGTGTTTGTACTGATAGAATTTCCAAGCGAAAAGCCCAATCATTATCATGATCCATAGTGTTAAGACCCAGATTCTCTTCCAATTTTCTTGCAGATAATAAATCAATTTGGTGCTCATTCTCTTTATCCGGCCCCTATATCTGAGCCCATGAAGGTTTTGGCTCAGGGCCTGGCTCGTGTAGCTGAGGGCTTGACTGTAATTTAAGTATGTGTCCTTTTGTAGCAATAGTGTTTCCAGCTGCCATAGCTGCATCATTGTGTGACAAAAAATATAACATGCGTGAGATATGATGAGAAAGTTGAATCATGCAATAATGTTGGACCATATGTTTCTACATGTGTTGAGTGCTGAAAACACGCATTTCATGGCCCGGGAAACAGAATGTCCACATGGGTATAGGATTACAATTTACAAACAAAAAGTCTTCTGGCTGGGTATAAGATTGAATTATAGAAAATGGTAAAGTGCATCCACAAGTTTGAGCTTAATCCTTTTAGTAAAATCAAATGGAAAATAAAAATTAAATTCCAAAAGTAATATTTCGGTGTCATAATTAATTTAGAAAAAGAGAAATTGAAAGAAGGCTTGAGCTTAATCCTTATATATGGGCCTCGCAAGTTAAAATTGCCCACCTAAATTTGGTTTTAAATTAACATTAGTTTCTTATACATAATTATTTGATGCATTTTTCTCTCTTTTTATTTCATTTTTAATTTGGGCCTAAATAAAGTTAGAACAAAATGCCTTGCCCGTCCATCTGAGAACTGAGGTTTTGTTCATTCTATTAGCAGCTGATAATAGTTTTTTTTTTCTTCTAGAGTTGTTGGATATCTCTTGAAAATTGAAGTTCGTGGAAGAGAACATATATCGATTTAATTCCTAAAAAAAGAAAGAAAAACAAATATGTTAATAGTATATGATTAATTGCCATTCACGTTTCTATAATATGAAGACTATGGGCAATTATATGATATTAGTTAGTTATACTTAGTAATCAGCTGACTTTTCAAAATTGATTTAAGATTATTTATTTGTTTGTCTGTTTTTTGGGCTTCTTGACATTAATTAAAGCATACCAAGGATTTCTAAGTCATATTTCGATTCGATCACTTAATCGGATTTTCTTCAAGAACTTGGTCTTCCCTAGAGCTTAACTAACAGGAATTTGGTAACAAATCATTTCTTTGAAGACACGAATGATCAAAGAAAAGCTACTTCTGGATGAGCATCATTTAACCAAGTTATGCTTAATAAATGATTAATCTCATCCCTAAGGGTCTTCACGCCCTTGCCCTAGAATTTTGTGGAGGTGAGATGTGCCTCAATAAATCAGGTTCTGAGTTCTTATAAACTGAGTCAGCACACAAGAAATCCTCATACACCATGTTACCAAGGGGATTTGAACCTCCACGTTATGCATAATATGTCCTTTACCAGTTGAGTTATGCCATGGGGCACCAAGTTATGCATAATATGTAAAAGGATTTTCCGGGCGAAACCCCCACCCGAACCGAGGAGGCAATGGCGGAGGAGGGGCCAACCCGGCCCCCCACCATTTTTAAAAAAAAAAAGAAATTACGCGTATATTTTAAGTATATTTTATATGATTTTCTTATTTTAAGTATATTTTATATGATTTTCTTATTCGCCCACCTCATTTTCGCGTATCGGCCCATCCCAAAAATATTTTAGGCTCCGCCCTTGACGAGGAGGCCTCTTAGCCGGACGAGAATGTAAATCGACGGATATGCACGAGTAAGCACTCTCCGCAAGGAGAGGACTAACGGATACGAACTTAAAAACAACCCTTGCAATATTTTCAAAGAAAGAATCGTGACTACGTGATTCGAACTCACGACGTCAGAACACTACACACTTAACAACTTGTTTTTGTCCCTAGAGGCCCAAGATATGCTTAATAGATCCTCCGTACAGATGTCATCCCTATTAAATGTCTGGCTAAGTTGTCTCAAAATTTATGCTCTACACCTCGTAAAATACAACTAGCAGCTTTCTTCGAGTCGATAAATTTTACAGCTTCAATTAAGTATAAGTCAAAATTAATCGGTAAACCTAAAATATAATTCCTGCTAAATTAACCAATAAGTGAAAGGGGGAGTTGTTGACCTATTAGCATAGACAATATACATTATATACTATTTCTAAATTAAATACCGATTTATAAAAAATGAACCTTTTTCATAATCACTAGTCATTACCGCTTTTCACATTATTATTATATATAATTGTATTGCCATTTAAACTGACCCGCCAACTTCTCTATTTTGACCGAAACACGGCTGCTATGACAATCTCAAAGGCTGGATATTGATAATTGATATTTAATAACCATTTTATTATCATATGTATATATGATATTTTTATTCAACGTGTATAGTTGAACAACACGGCAACCCAATATTAATAAGATCTAGCTAGTCAGTCATTTGTCGTCTAACTATACTGATTGTTTGGTAACTAAAGTCCAATGTGATAATTTTAGTTGTAACCATTTTTCATTCTGTGGTAGTCTATTGGTGTAGTATCAATTAATTATAGTAACTAAAAATATTTTAGTATCCAAGTACAATGCTAACTTGACGGGCACTCATTAGTTTAAGGCATATATGACCTAACTTTATAAAAAAAAATCATTTAAGAAACAAAAATTTTATTAAAGCTATTAATTATTGTAAGAAATAAAGAAAATATATGAAGTGCTCATAAAGGGAGAGTTGTACCTCAATGTAGCCAAGCCTTTCAGGGTCTAACTCTTCCATAATCAGAGCAGCATACTCTTCCGCTTGCTCTTTTAATCTTGATAACTTATTTGCAGAGGCACTTACCATAATTATCTAAATAAAGAATATTAAATTAGAGGGGAAAAAAAAAAGAGGAAAGGTGAAATAGATGAATTGATCAACTATTCTCAGTCAAATTCTTGCTCAAAAATAAATATATTCATACACAATTACAAATTTACCCCCACCAACCCCATTGAGATGACTTAATCTTTAAATAAAAGTAGGTGCAATTTGGAGAATCTCAAAATAGTGAAATACCATACTTTGACAATCTCAAACACTATAACTAAAAGCAGTACTCGTACAGCCGAAATATATAAATATGGATGTATACGTATTAACGTATATATAAATTTGGCACCAAAAAAAAAAAGAAAACAAAGTATATATATACACATATACACACACATAAATATACACTAGCACTTAATTTGATTGCAACTATTTAGTTAGTAGACCATCATTGGCGTAGCTAGGGGGCAACTTGGGCCCAACCCCCTCTTTAAAAAATATTTTACTAAGCAATTTTGTTTTTAAAAAAATAAAATTAGTTAGGATTTATATGATTTTTCTTGGTTTTTCTATTCGGCACACTTACACTTTCGTGTATCGGCCCACTCGATTGTGGTGTTCTGGCTAAGCAGGGAGTGTAAGATTTGCATATTGGATATATATTGGAGTTGTTGGTTGTGAAAATTTTCTAATATAATCACAGTTCACGCCTAACCCTACGTTAAACCCCTTTCTAAAGAAAAAAAAATATGCAAAAAGTCTCTTTACGCAATATCCACTAAATCTTAAAATTGCACGAAGAAGTATAATTAGTGTTAATAGTTACATGTAAAGAAAAAATAATACTAATAAATTCCTTCTCAGTATACCTAACGTGTCACAGAAAATTTCAGTGCTACATTTTTTTATGCCACCGGAATCTGACAGACTGTGCTTTACCTCATAATCATCACTCTATTAATTAATTTTAAATTCCTTGATTGAAAGTGAAACAAAAAGAAATAAATTTGCTTTACCTCCTTAACTTCCTCTTCGGTGATCCGACCATCTTCATTTTTGTCCACCCTGCATCATTATCATTAATTAATAATTAATTAATTAAAGTTAGATAATACCCAGACCAATTATTCAATCATCAACCTTGTATGAAATCTTCTTTTTTAAGAAATCAGCAATAATTTTGATGAAATTCTTAAATGGAATTGGTGCAACCAACACTAATTGAGTTGATTTGAGACTTTACCTTTTCCATAAATTATTGCATAACAAAAGTTGATTTCCATTTCCACTTTTACTGTAGCTTAATTAATTACTTAATTAACTTGCTTATGAACTTTAACTTCGACTAATTTATTAATTAAGAAGGGGATACAATATACATACATGTCAAAAAAAATCTGGAGCCTGGAATCGAAACTTTGATCTGTAATTTGCGACCAAAATTCATAAAGCTCATCTCTGCTGATCTTCTCAACTTTCAATCTTCTCCTTCTGCTTAATGCATCGAACAATTCTAACGCAAATTCCTTCGAATCTCTCATCCCTGTAACAGAAAATTATAATTAAAATCATCAGAGCGTTAGAAACTATAATTAACAGCATAATTAGCTCGCTGATACAGAAAATTGTCGTTTGAAAATCGATTAACCTATGCATTGTGCGAAATCAGCGCGATGAAGGTAACCGTCTTTGGCGAGCTTTTCGAAATTGTTCTGGACTTCGTTCCACGCATCAATGCGGTTATTTTTAGTTTTGCTGATGAATTTGAGTCCTTGTAGAGCTTTCTGAGCGCCGGAGCGCGTGCGATCGAGCTGCGCTCGCTGGCGGCGCATCGCCCGAGCCGCCAGCGCGGAGTCCAATCCGCTGTTGCCTCCACCTCCGCCGACGCCGGAGAGTATCCGCGACGCGTGCCCGTGGCTCCACGAGAACCGCCTCAGCTCCTGCGAGAACTGCTTCGCCTTCGCGAGCGCTTCCGCTTTCAGCTCCTGAGAAAACTGAATCAGCTTATTGGAAGCGCTCCGGCGCATGGTCGGAGATCTGGAAGTAGACGCCGACGCCGGAGTTTCGATTCCGGTGATTCCGGAAATGATGTCATTGCCGTCGATGCTGATTACAGTCGCCGGTTCGACGCTGCGCAAAATGATGGTGTCGTCGTCTTGCAGATCGAGCGTGACCTCGACGAACTCCGAAGCGTTCGTCGCCGAATCACCGGAATATTCCGTTCCCGGTGAAGATCCTTCGCTGGCTGAATTACCGGCGGGTACCGTGTCGGAGCTCCACCGGCGGTCGTGTTTCCCAGTCCCCCTCATTTAGTAAACAAAAATGCGATCTCTATTTTGTTTAATTTCTTATTCTATGAGGAGGAGTTTACACAAGGGGGGAAGTTGAGAAACGGAGAATAAACTACTCCCATTAAAAAAAAAATTATACAAACAATTAGTCTTTTGAATGAGTATAAAAGTGAGTGGATATGCAATGGGAAACAAAACGCGTCAGGAATCCAAGTAAAACGACATGCACGCGGAGGTGGTGAAAAAAAGGGAGAAATGGATGGTTATAGAAAGAGACAAAGTTGAGTGCAGAGATGAGAGGAAGAAGAGGGGACCGGAGAAAAGAATATTGAGACTGAAACTAAAGTTTTTTTTTTTTGTTTGTTTGTATTTTAATGAAATGAATATTAATTGTACAGTTTTTTTCTCTGATATTTGGTGATATTGATGGAAAATGTGTTAGCTAGAAAGGGCAAAGAGAAGTGGTTTTGTTGGGTGATCAGTGGTGCCCAATTCTTGTGGTGATTTAAACACACAAACACACCCCTCTCTCTCTCTCTCTCTCTCTCTCTCTCTCTCTCTCTCTCTCTCTCTGTGTGTGTGTATATTATAAATAATAGTGACTTGTTTGTGGAATGTGTGTTTATGTATATATATTGTGTGTGAGTTTGGAAAGTTTTGAGTGTTGTGGTGACGCGTATGCAATAGTAGTAGAGTGGAGAGAGGTGGGGGTAAAGATGAAGGTGTGAATTGAGATATGATCAAAAAGGGACAACAATTGGCCAAGGGAATCTACTTTTTATTTTCCTTTATTTATTTATTTGTGAAATAGTAGTACTAGATTGTCCAAAAAATGAATGCCATTTTTTAAGGCAAATGAATGCTATTCTTAGTCATATAATGTAGCTATTTATATTAGGGGTGTACACGGGACGGGACGGTTCGGAGATTTAGAAATCTCTATAACCTTAGAAGTTCTAAAATTCTAAAAATAAATCTCCAGAACCGAACAATAGAAAACAATCTTCGTCCCGAACTGTACCGAAAGTTCGGGATGGAGATTCAGATATTAGTCATAAATAAAGCATACAATTTTGAAAAAAAATATAAAAATCAATATAAAAATCACCAAACGGATATATTTTCAGTCTCTTTTTAGTGTAGCCGCAAAATAAATAGTAAAACCATAATAGATAACACAATCTTAAATTCTAAATTTAATAACTTTTACAATACGATAATATTCAATTATCTTGGGCAATTGTCCTTCAATTGACTTGAAACAAATATAATTAATGATAATTTTGATAAATTAATATGAAACAGTTTTTTTTTTATAAATTTACAATCTCAAGTATCTCTAATTAACAATTTAATATAATCAATGAAATTATATTTTTAATTTATGTGATGTAGTAGAAAAAAATATATGATTTTTTTATGAAGGCCATATTCGTAATATGGTACTATTATTTGTTTAGAGCATGTTTTCCTTTAAATGCAATTTACTAATCATTTAACTAATTTTAATTTTAATAATCTACTCTATTATTAATTTTTAAAGTTTTTTTGAAATTCATAGTTGTAGTATTACGTTTTTTAGAAATATGTTTTATATTTAATTTAATTTAAAATAATTTGCGATTATTTCAATATCAATATATAAATTAAATAGAAATAATGTATATTTATTTATATAAAAATTTAAAATCGGTTCTAGCTTTGCGTCCTCGGTAGGAGTGGTTCAAGATGGTTCTCGTGCACGAGTATTTAAAAAATCTCTTAATCGTACCATAAATATTTTGGAATGATCCGGTTCGGGAAAAGTCAAAAAAGCAAAAGATATTTTCGGTTCGAGGTATTTTTGATTCGAATATCGATTCGATTCGATAATCTCCAATTTATGTGCACAACCCTAATTTAAATGAATGCCAAGTTATATAATGCAGCTCACTTTCTTTAACAAATATGGTAACCATGATAATTAACATTACAAATACTTTCATTTGATTTATTAAAAAAATATAATAAATCAGCTAAAAAATATTGAAAACAAAATGATTTATGTACTAAGAAAATGAATTATTAAATGCAATGCTAGAGGTGACACTTATAGATGTCAAAATGGGCGGGACGATCATAAAAGTGTCGGGTTGGGCTACAATTTTGAAGGTTCGAAAAGAGACTAGTTTGTTTGGCCTAACCCTTTGGATCCGAAAAGTTATGCTAGCCCGATGGGCCGATTTTTCATGTGTATTTCCATAGATTAGATTGGATTTTTGCCACAAAAATTAATGGCGCATTGGAATTTTGGCATGACCCTACCCAAGTTTTTCTTTGGCCCAAAGAGGTAAACACCCTGGCTAGGTAGTCGGCTAGCCCATTTGATGACTACAGAGACACGATAAAGGAGGATAAAGTTATATAATATATTTTCCAAATTCTATATAAAGATTTAATGGGCAATCATGCAACGATAAAATGTATTTCCTCATTCAATTGTTAATTGTTAATGGTCGTTCACAAGGAAAATATGGGTCTTGTTGATTCAAGAAAAAGGAAAATATGGGTACTAATGCACTAAAAACCAATGTTTTAACTATGGACGAACATCAAACCAAATTAATAATTGGGTTATTGAGTCACTAATTCAATTGGTTAAACCTTTCTAAAAAATTGGTTGACACACACACACACACACACACACACACACACACACACACACACACATATATATATATATATATATATATATATATATATATATAGGTATTGGATCATATGTGGCAAGCCCCCTTAATATGTGGCGGTGTGGACGGATCTAGACCACTAACATGTTTAATCCAAAGGCCCGATTTTTTTCCATTTTTTTAATAAAATCGAAAACCCATTTAAGGGCAAATTAGGCAAATTACAATTTGTGTGTAATGTTTAAAATGGTAGCGCAAACATTGTTCCTATTTTTTAGGGATTCAATCACCAAATAATTCTCCGCTTTTTGCCCGTTTTTTTCTCACAATATTCTCAAAGATTTCGCCCACCCCCACAAACCCCACTATCACACGTTTCACTTTGTTCATCTCTCTCAAAATTACTTCTCCCAAACCGCCGGCCACAACATTTCTTCTCTGGAAAAATCGACCCCCACAAACCGCCGGCCACAACACTTCTTCTGCGAAAAAGCGACCCGAGAGGAGTCATCGTCTGCACGGGCGCAATTTATTTGGGCATAAACCCTCCAAAAGTTTTCGCAAATCTTCACAGAGGTATGCCCCGATTTCATTCTTTCGATTTATTTTGGGGGTGGACGAAGATAACAAGATCAAGGTCTTTTTTCCCCTACATCGACTACATGTTTTATAACATTTGAAGAGGTTTTGTTATGGATTTTCTTTAGTTTTTGTGTGACCTAGTTCAATTTTATATATATTTTTTTAATTTTCTAGGGTTCTTGCAATCAATTTTTCTACACACGTCCTTTTTGCATTTTGGGTATGTGAAATTACAAACAATGAATGTATTTGATCGCAATACATATAGTATAAGTTTACGACAAAATGATATACACATAAATAACGAATTGTATAATCCATCCAGTTAATTTGTGCTTTTTCATTCACATTTTGGTGTAATCTTACGCAAACATGACATTTTCCTTTGTGCTTTTGGTATATACATAACCAATTTGATGTGCATATTTTTGCATAATGTATGAAATGTGTGTTTTTTCATTCATATTTTGGTGTTTTGTTTGTTAATTTTGGTGTATATATACATAGGGTATTGTGGTTTTTGCACTAGTATGGTGAAGCTGTGCATAGGGCATTGTGGTTAGTACTATTGTGCATATTTTTGCACAATGTACGAAATTTGTTTTTTTCATTCATATTTTGGTGTTTTTGTTTGTTAATTTTGGTGTATATATACATAGGTATTGTGGTTTTGCACTAGTATGGTGAACTGTGCATAGGGGTAATGTGGTTCGTGTACTTTTGTGCATCTTTTTGCACAATGTATGAAGTTTGTTTTTTTCATTCATATTTTGGTATTTTGTTTGTTAATTTTGGTCTATATATACATAAGTTATTGTGGTTTTTGCGCTAGTATAGTGAATCGTGCATGGGGGTATTGTGGTTCGGGGAATACAATATGCCATTTCGAAAGCATGGCTTATTATGTGCTTGGTTGGTAATCTTGTGTTTATGGCATAACTATGAATATGGGGTAGGTTTGTGTGTTAGTACTACATGCATATCCATTTACTAAGTTTGGTAGTATTATCTTGTATTTTTCATTAAATAAGAGGAAATAATATTTCAAAAGGCCTAGTGATCAAGTTCGTGCCTCGGGACTCTTTAATTTCATGGATTCTCTCTCACAATTCTATTTGGAATAACATTTTCCTTCATGAAAATAACTTGAAAGTTCAAAAAAACTTAATATTGGTCCAATAGATAATATTTTCTCTAAATTTAATTTGAAACAACAACCAATTAAACTCACCACAGAGTTATGGTTTGAAATCGAGAGATGCATATTTTTGTAGAATGCATGAAGTTTGTGTTTTTTCATTCAACTTTCGTGTTTTATTTATTAATTTTGGTGTATATATACATAGGTTATTGTGTTTTTGCACTAGTATGGTGAAGGTGCATAGGGTATTGTGTTTTTTTTTTGTTTTTAACGGTGTTTTTGCACAATGTATGAATTTTGTGTTTTTGTGCCTGCCATTTTCTCCATTTTCGTATTATGTACGTAATGTGATGTTATTTGTCTTTTCTAAATTCGGGTTAAATGGCAAGAGGTAATAGGAAGAGAGACCTGCTTCCCAGTCCCAAGCGAGAGTCCGAGTGACGTTAACCCCAGGAGAAAGAGCGCTAAATCTGTGATCAAAGCTTCGTTGCCCAAACTCAGGACCAGATCCGTCCCCAATGTTTTATCCGGCGCATTGGTTCGGCTCAATAATCACCAGACAAGAGCTGTTGTTGAAATGGGATTCGGGAGCTTGTTGGGGATAAACATTGAAGAACTCCCGGGGAGATTTATCTATTGGTTGGTGGATAACTTCAACTCTCTCAGATGTGAGTTGATTCTGTCAGACGGGAGGTCAATTCGTGTTGGTGAAAAGGATGTCGAGCATGTTTTGGGGTTCCCTAGAGGTGGAATTAGAGTCCAGAAAAAAACAAAATCCGAAACAAGCCAAGCATATGTTGAATGGCAGTCCCAGTTTGAGCCTAATCCGGATGATTCATATTCAATTACGGCAGGCGAGGTGTCCGAAAATATGTTGGAGGGCGTGGAAGGTGGTATATGGTTCAAGAGGAACTTTATTGCGTTGGTGGATGCGCAAATTATCGGGAATATGCGGGCGGATACGTAAAACGCGATTGTAATGAAAAGCCTGGAGAATGTCGGCGACATTTCGAAAATGAATCAAAAGTGCGAGCACACCTTGATGACATTGCTAGAGAGCAAAAAGAGATGGACGTCAACAAAGAAGAAGAGTTTTAACGGCCCCCTCATTTTTTTTTATTGTAAGTACATATCAATTATGTTGACTTAATCAAAATCAACAAATAATTAACCTTTTTTTTTTTTGTATCACGGGGTTTATACATGGACCGAGTTGTATTGGCCATTCGTGCCTTCCCAAGGCGGTGGTCCGTGTGTGCGTTCACTTACAATTGAAAATATTCGAGATAGGAATAACGACAAAATGAAGCGCGGCGGATATGGGCTTTGGATTGATTGCCCAATTAATGAGGCCCGTACCATTTGGTTCGCGCAATACACAAAGACACGCCACCGTCAATTAATCTGTTGTTATGCAGCCACATGTGGAGCAAAACATTCCTCGGTGCGCCCCGACATTCGTTCTTTGGTGGTGTACAGTGCCAATTCCTTTTTCGGTTTTAGTTTTTTTCATTTTATACATGGAGAGGTAGGTTTATGGGATAGGTTATCATGACATTTTTAATATTTAGAGTCTTGTATGGTCTTGTTTGGCATAATATGACAACAAAGGTGCATAATATCAGTTATTAAATGGTATATTGATTAACTAATTAATTTTTGGGTTTTAGTTTCATAACATCTGTCCTGATTTTTTGTTTTTGCAAATGGTATAAAATTAGTGACATGAGATAGGTGTTCAGATAGTTACATTTTGGCATCATATTAGTCTCCAATATCTTTGTTTGTAATAGGAAGGCCACAAACAAACATAGTATGTGGTAGTTGAAGCAGGACATGTTATTATGTTAGTTTTTAATATTCGTTATCTTTGTATCATTTTGTTTGGTATAACATGACAACAAAGGTGCATAATATTAGTTGTTAAATGGTATGTTGATTAACTAATTAATTTTTTGTTCTAGTCCATAAAAGCTGTCATGATTTTTTGGTTTGAAAAATGGTATAAAAGTAGTGAAAGATAAATGTTCAGATAGATACAATTTGGCATCATATTAATCCCAAATACATACCGTGCACAATTTTTTTTGTCTTAATTATTTTGATAGTTATTTTTAAGCTCAAAGATTCATTGAAATGAGTATGAAACAATTGACAAATACTTATGCTTTTTTGGTGCAGGGTATTGTTGGGAGTGTTCTGGCCAAGCTGGCGACTGTTGCAACTGAAGTTATGGATATCCTTGCACTGCTTGACAATGCACCAAGGGAGTTGGCTTCGAACCCCGATTTTGGGAAAATCCAAGAACTGGCTAGGAAGTTCATATGTTTTCCGGGGACAAGCCGAGGAAGACACCGTAATTGGGGACACTATTGTCGGCCGAATCGCGTGAGATGAACGCGTGCAGAGTAACCCAGGAAAACATAGCCGCTCTTGAGAAGGTTGAAGAGGCTACACGTCGCCAAGAGGAGTTCGGAAAGTATCCGAGGATATGCCGAATTTGAGATTGGGTTGACGCAGATCCCAATGTTGCGAGGTGATGACGTTCTTGAGACATCAGTCAATACTCGAGGAAGGAACACCCGGTGGGGGGAGCCACGGGGAAGAGGGTGTAAGAATACTCATTTTTAGTTTGTAATATTTAAGTCTTTGTATCATTTTGTTTGGTATAACATGACAACAAAGGTGCATAATATTAGCTATTAAATGGTATATTGATTAACTTATTAATTTTTTGTTTTAGTTCATAAAAGTTGTCATGATTTTCTTGTTTGCAAAATGGTATAACAAAGATAGTGAAAGATAAATGTTGAGATAGTTACAATTTGGCATATTTTGTATTGGTTACATGTGTGTGGTAGATTTGACACTCTTTTTTATTTTTCACGGGTTTTTTAGGGGCATGTTGGCGTGGGGCAAGGTGTTGAAAGGCGGAGGATGTGATTGGGGTTGGCACGGTGACGATGTCGTGGGGGTGAGGAGGCGGTGGAAGGATATGCGACCGAAGCGGACCGCAGCCTACTCAAACGCAGCGTAAGAACACTAGGAAGCGGCGTAAACAGTCAAGTTGTCTTCTCCATTCCGTTTGAGAGGTCGATTTCGCCCGAGAAGATGAATAAGATCCACAATCTTTGTGTCGAAGTGGGTTTTTGACAACGTTGGCGCTACAAGGTTAAGCATTTCTTTAATATGTGGTTTTCAACAAGATTTCTCTATAATCTTTTGTTATTATTAATTGTGTTTATTTTTTTTTCGTTCAATGTACACAGAACCGATTTGGAGACCCCGAGGCCTGGGGGAATACATTTCTGGAAACGTCATTGACGTGTGGGCCAAAATATTGAACGAAATGGAGGAATCAAGGGATTCCAATTCCCCCGGGTTTTTTCTGACGAATTTGGTGACGGTATGACCCATCTTTTTAATTGTGGTGTTGAACACCATGACGCCTATTTATTTACATTACCACGCATAATTAACTGCAGGGGTGTTTTGGATAATGATTCTAGATGTGTTCTTGAATATTTGTCATTGAGTTTAGTGGGGACTAGTCATTGCCATTCAATTTTTATTAATGTGAAGCTAATTTATTACATTTTGGCATACGAGAAAATTATGAAATGTCGTAATATTTTATAAGCATTGATGTCGTACGTGTCTTTGTGTGGAATTTGTTAAAAATATTTTTAACGACATAAAGTTATACTCTATTGCGTCTCTTGCACAAGAATTGCGGAAGAAAGGAGGTGGGCGTTATTTTCGGAAGCTTTTGACCTGGAGATTGTGGACCCAACTCCAGCGAATCTGCAGGCCATTGAGATGGTATAACCTTTGTAGAATATATACGTCGTGTTTGTTGTTCCTATCTAAATTTTAACGAGTATACATTTTCCGCTACCTACTTCTTCTTCCCTATTATAAACGGATGGCACTTGATCGTGATTTGCGTCAACATAAAGAAGAAATCTTGTCACATTTTTAGACAAACTGACTCTTGATGGTGGTACCTAGGTTGCGGCAAGTACGCAAGGATGCTTAGGAGAAATTGGTAAAACACATTTACATTTTTAATTTTCTGTATATTTTTGTTCTTACACGTGGATAATATATGGTGATAGAATACTATTAACTTTATATACGATAGAAATTACTTGATATATGGTTAGTTTAATTTTTACACTTTTTAAATTGGCATGTTATTTTGATGAAAACATAGATATGAATTGGTGCACACATACGTTTTGTGTGGTGTACAATTAGTAGTAGTATAACACACATGCAGGCGGACATGATTGAAACATGTTTGCTATTTATTTTGGTTGTCTTAGTTGATGGTAAGATTTATTGATTTGGTGATTTAATTCTTTTTTTTTTTTTTCATTTTTCATCTTGTAGTTGGAGCTGTTTTCTAGATACCTCCAAGCACGTGGGTGCCACCAGTCAACTGTCAATGTTGAAAAATGTCGCCCAATAAGACTCGCCATGCCGTGGAGGGTGGCGGAAAACACAGTCGACTGTGGGATCTATGCCATGCGTCACATGGAGACCTACATGGGGGGACCATTGAAGAAATGGAACTGTGGATTTGACAAGGCCGACACCTCGGAGTTTGCACGTTTGAGGACGTTGTCATCGCCACGAAATCACGATGCATGACTTGAACCAAGAGAAGAACAAGGTTCTTGGTTTGGCCAAAAAGTTTGTTAGAGGAAAGTTGTTGGTTTATCGATTGAGGAGTTCATTTAGACGGAGCTTCTAAGCACGCTTTATTTATTACTTGAGTAGAACCTTTTTTTTTTCACCCCGTGCATTTCTATCAACATTATGTGTTACTAATTTATGAACAATATTCAAGCAAACATGTTTTTAGTGTGTTATGCGTATTGTTAGTGTGTAAAAAGTGCACATTTCGTCAATATGCAAAATATGTTCCTTCTTGCTTTGGTATATGCACGTTCATATGCAAAATCTTTGGTTTTTCGAGTTTTTGAAGATGTTTTTAACGAATCACGTGTATGCACAATACCTAAGCAAGATTTGTGTTCAGTACTAGTATTGTTTTTTATTTTTTGGAACTTCATGTAAGAGATGTATTACTGAATGTTACACTAATCATGAAACGACAGGCAAATGTATACCAAAAATAATAGATGAAGATACTAAAATATAATTATTTAAACATCATTATATACTGAGTATAAACCACCAAAGTATTGATATATATACACCACAATAATCCCCAAATTCACTATATTTTTTCGATTTTTTGTTGAAGTACTACAATTATTTTTACTCATTCGAAGTCATCCTAAGCAGTTTGTGTTCAGGTTACACGGAATTTTTTTAAGTAATAGTCAGAATGACTAAAAAACGATGTAAGATTACAATACAAATGGCATTCAGTTATAATGCAAATGACATTCAATTAGAATATAAATGATGTTTAATTTAACAAAAACCAACATTCAGACAACCGCGTTGTAACTGGGCGAAATTTGGAAATGACTGAGAAAGTGTAGTCAGAATGACTAAAAAACGATGTAAGATTACAATACAAATGGCATTCAGTTATAATGCAAATGACATTCAATTATAATATAAATGATGTTTAATTTAACAAAAACCAACATTCAGACAACCGCGTTGTTACTGGGCGAAATTTGGAAATGACTGAGAAAGTGTAGTTGAATTATGTAGGTTGATCGGGACATGTTCGGCTATTGTGAGATGCAATTTTTCGACATGTGCCACACTTCCTTCTTGATTTCGTGCTTGCACGGATTGCCTTCTTCCTTTGGCTTTGTAGCCTCGCTTTTAATCCGCTACCACGCCTTTGTTACGAGCTTGTTGCGGTGGCAATATCGAGATCTCCAATTGAGAAGTAGAGCCGCAATAATTCTCAAATAGTTCTTCAACGCCCCGTCAAGCCTTTTTCGTCTTTTTCGTGGCCTAACTTGTTCTTATGTTCGGACAATAAGCGTCTAAGTCAGCCAATTTTTCCACTTTACCGTTTGTAGTCGTATGCGAGTTGTGGAAGGTGGACCACAATTCATTTAGGGTTGTGGTTGCTTCTTGGCCGCCGTTGAATTCGTCTGATTGGCCGCTTGTTGTTGACGACGGATGTATGGATGATAGCCTCATCCATCGATTAGCACGTATTTCCGGGAATATGATTGTGGTCCTTGAATACAACGAAAATGTGTTGACACAAAATACCGTGCATTTCAAACATTTTGCAACCGCACATTGCAAATCATCTCTTCCTTGCGATAATGTACTTTGAATTCATCATCAAATTCGTCCTTTATTGAGTAGGAACATGTACTACCATCGAGGGCCACCATGTGCATTGAACATTTGTAACACGCATTTGCAATCTCCAGGCTTATTTTCTTGAAAACATGAGGCATGTACAATGTTGAAGCATGTTTCTCATTCCCCAATGGTGTTTGGCAATGAGGAACAAGAGTGTCATTTGTCGTTGTTTAGTTTGTGTACGGCGTGTCGTTGCGACTCCATTGCGCTATCAAAATGCATGAAGAACTCGACCAAATTTACTTGTGGATTCGTATAACCGCCAAACCAACCTGTTTGTGCTCGAGGACCGTGATGTAGTACGCATCAAACCTCCCATGGGAACATCCCGAAAATAGCGAGGATCCGGCTCTCTCGATTTCAAACATTTTAGTAAACCACGGATGATTTTCTAGTTCGAAATCTTTCATAACAAAATGCCATAAATTTCAAACTCATCGGGTTCATGTTTTTCATCCCAAACCGTTGCGTTAAGGCGCAAGAAATCCTCATTCTTGAACAATGCGTGCCCCACTTTTGTGCTAACTTTTTCCATTATGTGCCACATGCATAAGCGGTGTCTTGCGGTCTTAAAAAATACTTGAAACGCATTCTTCATCGCCGGATCTCGATCGGTCACAATGTAAGTACGGTTCTTGCCCATGGTATCCAAAAATTGTCGAATAACCACACATATGATTCCTCATCCTCCTTCAATAGCAATCCACAACCAAATGTTACACACCGCTGATGGTTGTCAATGCCCGTGAATAGGGCAAACACCATTTTGTACTGTGCTGAATGTTTTTAGATACATCATTATTGCATTAAATGTACACCATGTAATGCATCAATAACTACCAAAAGTATTTTATGTGTATACTACAATCATTAAATGCGAGTACATTCTTTCAAACAGGTTTAAGCCAGAAAGTTAATTAAAAAATTCACAATTACTACTCTATTTGAACACATACATATTTATATATTTATACCACAATAGTACTATTTCTTTCCCTTATTATAAGAATACATTCGTCCATACATGCCAAATGCATACCAAAAAAGCTAACCTGTTTGTGTTGTAAGTAGCATCGAATGATACAACGTCCCCGAACATTGTGTAATTTCTCACTGAAATAGGGTCCGCCCAGAAAAGTCTTGTTAATTGGTCTTGTTCGTCAACGACATAACTGAAGGCCATTCCTGGACATGTCTCCTTTTTTTTTCAAGTACCGGTCTATTATTAATTGTGCGTCTGCACTCGTATGTATGCCCTTAAATCTCTCTTGAAATTCTTGAAATCGATTGGCAACGCCCGCTTGAGAAAAACCACCAACCATTTCTCTGATGTACAGGTGGTGTGTCTTTGAACTGCCGATGTTGGCCTTCGAACAATTGAAGATGAATTGTTTGTGCCCAAAATTCAAATTCCGTTTCACCTAAAGAAAATGTCTGCGCAAGATTGAATTGAATGAATGTGTGTGGCGTTCTTGAAATTTTTATAGCATATGCACCGTTCGTGTATTCTAGTATGCGATGGGCGTTGCATCCACAAAGTGGTTCGACACTCTTGTTCGTCGTTTGGTGTGTGAATTGCTTGATTCGACACCTACCACAGACGATGTTTGTTTGTGACCTTCCCGTTACAAACAATATATTGAGACGGATCTCTTTGTTCCTAAATTTCCTTGATGTGCTTATTCGTATGTCAAAGCCGCATTGTTTACCATACTCCCTATAAAACTCCACACCCTTGTCCAAACTCCCGAATGCATGCCCACCCGCGGTATTTTATCCTGTTCAACCTCGGGTATCCAATATTTGGTGTTTTAGGGTGATATTACCAGACGCTCTCGTATTTCGACGTCTTTGGATTGTTTCATCACTACTATCCGTACACACATGTACACAAAAAATAAGTGAAAGTGTTACAATCATGTCACCAATTTTCGGGCAAATATATATCAAAATGAAACGTTGGTATACTATTATTCAACTATTTGAACACCATTGTTGTTCACAATCTAAATCACCAAAGTATTTCGCATATATACACCATAATATGTTGCGAAAACACAAGTTTATCGAATCTTGTATACAACTATACGTTTTAATGTATCGCTTCAAATAAATATTCTAACACATAATATCACATTTTAAATTAACACAATAATATACATATCTATACACGAAAAATTGCTTTACAAAGACATATATTGCACTACTTGTATACAACGATTTCACATAAAACATTCATAATTACCCTACCCAACCCACAACATATAATGCATGCTTACATGTACACACATTGAATATAAGTGTATACCAACCTAATGTATAATGTATACGCTTCGTATATATCTTTACATTAACATAAACATCAATTATGATTCCACGCCCGTAACAAAAACACCAACAGGATGAATAAGGATATTGCGCGATTTTCGAAAAAACACACATACCAGGAAAAAGCGCACGAAACACGATTCTCATTATGTTTGTCCGCCAAATATTCTTCATGTTGTCCATCGTCGATCTCATCGACCATTTTCATGATTTTTGTGATCTTTTTTCCCGATCGTAGCTTTTTTCTCGTGTTTTTTTGACGTCAAGCTCGTTATTTTTTTCAAGAATTCGGATGGATGAACAATGGAGAAGATGACAGGGAAACGTTTCTTTTTGGTTGCAAATTAAAGAGTATTCTGTTATGGTAAGATTGCAATCAAAAGGATCCCTTGATTTTGGGTAGTTCATTATGGTATTAAATCAGGCGATTTTAGTGGATTCTTGAAATGCCCTTTTCGAATTAAAAATAATTAAAAAATGGTATTTTGCAAGACCAATCTAGACCATTGATTGTTTGGATGTAGGGATGGGATCTGGCCCACACCGCCACATGGTAAGAAGTTGCCACATGAGATCCCATCCCTATATATATATATATATATATATATATATATATATATGTTAGATAAATGTTTTTATCATGATTTTGATAATTATTTTTTCTTGAGTTTTTATACCAAAAACAATGTCTCCTATTATTGTCTAAATACTCCTAATCGTTTTTAAATCATTCTTGAGTATTTCTTGATGTTTATTTTCGACTTTTCAAAATAATTCGTTTTCGCGATATAAAAAGTGATTTTTATGTTTCAAAGTATTTTTAACATTTATCGAATACCATCAAGGTAAAACGGCGCTCGAAAAATAAAGTCGGAATATTTTTACGGACGAAAACTTCCACTGGAATAGGCCAATAGGTCGACCCCCCTTGTTGACCAGGTGGGTGAAGAAGTTTCAAAGTTTTTATTCAACAAAAAATGGCATAGATGGGTCGACTAAGAAGTCGATCGGTCGACCAGTAGACCCGGTCGACCCGCGTGGTTTTTGCTCTCTAGTCTCTTTGTTCTCCGTCAAATAAAATTCAGTGCAATTAGTCGACCTATATGTCGACTGTATGGGTCTCAAACCAGAACGGACTTAATTTCAAATCTTTGTATTGATCGATCGGGTCGACTGCGTCCTGACGATTTTGAGCTTGTGTGAGACAACTTTTCCGATTTTACGGAGTTGATTTGTATGACTATATTCTTGATTTAATCAGATTGTCTTTTTACCGATTTCACTCTCTAAGAAGAGCCTATCAATGTTCAAGACCTCTCCTATAAATAGAGGAAGATTTGAAACAACAAGTGACAACAACACACTACAACACAACAAGAGACATTACAAGCAAATACTTTGTTCTTCAATTTCAATATTCTTGTTATAATAACCTAAGTTCTTTCACTTGCACATCTTGAGGTCTAGGCTTGATTCTTGATTACACTTACACTTCAAAGTTGTATACTTCATTATCGAGTTGTAATCTTGAATTTGTATTCACCATCCAAAACAAGATATCCTTGTTAGTGTTCTTGTGGTAAGAACACACTTGGGTGATTTTAGGTGTTGAAGAGTGTGGACTCTTCATAGGTGTAAGAAGATTGTGGTAATCTTCTTATTGAAGAGTTTGGTTCTCTTCGAGGTGTTGAAAATTTTGGTGCTCTTTAATTCGGAAGATTGTGGTAATCTTCATAAGGTGCGATTGCAAGAAGATTGTGGTAATCTTCAAAGAGGTGTTGTAAGAAGAGTGTGATACTCTTCAATGTGATCTTGTAATTAGTTTTGATAACTATTAATAAAATTCGTTTTCTTTTTGAAATCCATCCCGGATATCTTTGGGGTAGTAGAGCACGTAGTCCCTAGGTGGGGTGAAGTTCTATAAATCAACGTGTGTTGTTTATTTTCCCGCACTTATATTCTTGCTATCATTCGTTCATTCGAAAAAGAGGGTGAAACTCGGGAAAATCGGCATAATCTATTCACTCCTCCTCTAGATTATCGTAGCCACTTGGACTAACAATATATATATATATATATATATATATATATATATGCACACGTGTAAAAGAAAATACAAGTACAAATGTAAAAAAATAACAAATACAGATAAAAATAAAAATGAATTTAATAATTTATAATATCTATATATATATAAATCAAATATAAGGAGACGTTATATATAAATTTACCAAATAATTTTCCGTTCAATTTTATAATAAAACAAAGAAAATTTTGCTTTAGAAAAAAATTAAATTGGGTTAATCAAAGTCACCGAATTTCGGATTTGTCCTGGTGGCAACGATTTTTTGGTCACCCAATTTTGATATAGAACTAGACCCAGGACATGTGACCAGGTTAAGGTTAAACCAATCAAACCGCCGATCAGTCAAGGTTTCAAAACATTGCTAAAAATGTGAATATATTACACACACATATTGTTCCGAGCAAGTTTCGGCCCTTCTGGGGGTGAGGAATGAAGTTAAGGTCCAGGACCTACCAAATGGATCGAACGGATTTTTTATTTGGGCTTTCTTTGACCTTGGCCCATTTGCACAAGCCTACCCCACATATTAGATTTTACCTCTCAATCACTCCCACGGCTTTCAACACTTTTCTATTTAATATTTATATTTAAATAAAATAAGTATACCAATAATTGTGGTTAGGGGTGTGCATAGGACCAATGGCGTAGTCGTAGCCACCACATGAGTATTCTTACTCAAAATATTTTTCCATAGCTCAACTATATTTTCTCTTTAAATATATATATATATATATATATAGGATTTGGATCCTGTAAGTCCACCTATTTGGGGTGAGTACATGAGAACAAATCTCGATCCTTGGTTATTTTTTTTTAATGGTCATGATTTAATTGACTCTTGACCTATTTTTAATTGTTTTAAAATAATATTAAGGGTAATGGTGTAATTTCAATCCCTCTTTCCTCACGAGAATCAAATCGTATCTTTTTGTTGGAATGGTATGTTCGGATTTCTGAGGGGTTTCTCTCACAACGTGTCATCTCACGTCTCCTTCCCTCTGAGAACTCTCTCTCGCAACACGTTTCCTCCCTGAGAATCAAGTGGGTTCTCTTTTTTGGTGCAACGCCGTGTTTCAAAAAAGTCGGGTTTTTTTTTTTTTTTCACAGGTTTTCTCTTCCCTTTTTCTATTTTAGAACCCACTCTCTTCTTGGAAGGCTGGGATTTGCGCCCGTCTTTGCTGCCGCAACGCCGTGTTCAGAAAATAGGTAAGTTTTTTTTTTTTAAAACGTGGTGGTAGAAAAAAAGATTAAGGATTTGGGTGAATATTGTGGAGTCCGATTTTGCCGATTTTAATTTTTCAGTAAATTTTTTTGTGGATCCTCATGTATACGTAATACGATATAAAGTATACTCACACATTTCTCTAGTTTAGCAATATACTAGGATTATTCTCGAATGCATGAACATTTATTATATATACATTCTCGATGTTAGAAATTAATAGTAAGAAATGTAATGTCCCTGTGGTGAAATTGTAGCAAATGTATGTTATAGTAAAAAAAAAATTGTAGCAAGGTAAAAATGGAATGGCATCTACTTTGGTAATATGAGGACAATTATTTTTATTCTTTTTTGCAGAACATGTGCTTCTTTGGATGTTTGCCATAATACCCAACTTATAACCCATTTTCTGTTTTTGCATATTTTGTACAATTTTTGCTTATGTTCCTATAATATATGCTTATGATATGTATGTCATTGCAGTCAATCTTTTTGGTGTTAAGAGATGGCTAAAGGTGGTAAAAGAAAGAAAGACAACCTAAATAAGCATGATGGGGTGAAGAGGGTGAAAGGCAACGCGATGAGGACAAAGTGGAAGAGAAGACTGTTTTCCCACAAATTAATACAAGAGCCACTCCTAGGGCTTTAGTTAAAGCTTTATTGGACGTTTTAATCCTCTTGAGGAAAGGCTGCCGTAGTGAATATGGGATTTGAAGGATTCTTTGGAATTGAAAATTAAAGATTTCCCTCCTAAACTAACCTATTGGCTTGTCGACAATTTCAACCCTCGCTAGTTGTGAGTTGGCACTGGGGTTCGGAAAATCAATACATGTAGGCGTGAGTGACGTTGAACGAGTCTTAGGATTCCCGACGGTAATGTTAAAATTGAGAAAAAGTGTCGCTCGGATGAGCGTGGTTTGTTGGAGGAGTGGCGGAATATTTTTTGAAACCCGATAAGAAGATTAAGGTTAGTGAGGTGTGCACGGAGATGTTGAGTTGCAAAGATGGGGCGTCGGTTTATGAGACATTTCATTGCTCTTGTTGATTGTTTAATTATTGGGAATAGTGCAGGTGGATATGTGAATCCCCTCATCATGAAGTGTCTCAAAGATGTTAATGATATTCGAAATTTGAATTGGTGCGAGTACACATTAAGTACGTTGATTAATAGTACGGCAAAGTGGGACAAGGGTGAAAAGCATAAGTTCTTCAATGGTCCTGTTCTTTTTCTATGTGTAAGTTGAAATGCTTTTTTTTTTATTAGTTTTTGCTTTTTCTGTGCTTATGCATTTTTATGCATTCATTTTTTTTAATTTTTTTATGTGTTTGTTCATATTTGTTTTTTCATTTTTGTAGGTATTGTACATGGATCGTGTTGTTTTTATACTCGGGATGTTCCGAGGGCATTGCCAAGTTTTTGCTCATGGAATCGAGATTGTGAGTAGAAGAACCAAGAAGGAGTGAAAGATGGTGGGTTTGCGGAGGATTCGTGGACACCCGTTGCTTAATTGTGCACTGAGATGGAGGGTAGTACGGTGTTTGAATTTGGTAGGTAGGACAAGATGATAATTAAGAGAAAATCTTTGGATGGTGCCCAAATCGAGGTATTTACTCATATTTTAATATGGTTTTAGATGCAAATTTTACATTTTCTTTTTTGTTGCTTTTGGTATATTTGGTTTTTGCTTATATATTGCTTATTTTTTGCTTTTTAAGATTTATTTGTTTGCATTTTGAAGGGTGTGGTTGCTTCATGCTTATGTATGTCTAGTTTTTGCATACCAAGAGTTAGGTGTTTGCACATGATTCGATTTTTGATGAAGTTGTTGTTCTTATGATGTATTGTTATATGTCGCTTATTCGGGAGGAGTATGCATCTAGATTGTTGGGAAGCTATGTTGTATATCTACGAAGTGATTGACTTAATTACGTTTGCTTGAGAATGTACCCAAAGGAGTGATGGGGACGCTAAATTGCAGTAAAATAAAGGAGTGCGCTAGAAAGCGATTGGATGTACGAGTGATAAGGTGGACGAGGGGGATGGAGACGAAGTTGCGGGGCTTAGTGAATCTCAGCTCAACGAAATATTTTGGAATAATGCTGAGACAATTGAAGCGATTGAAAAAATTGAGCGAGCACTAGGTAGGCAAGACGAGTACAAAAGGGTCGTGGATGATATGCCAAGCTTTAGTCTTGGTGTTACTCAAGAAAAACCAAAAAACAATTGGGAAGATATCATTGGTATTTCACGTGAAAATGTTCGAGAATTTGGTGAAAATGTTTCGGCGGATGATGGGGACATGGAGGTTTATGTGGATTTATATTTTATTATCATTGAAAATTTTATAAAGTCATTTTTTGTTTAATTTCTTCATTTTCTTATTTTTTTAGGAAGAGGATGGGAGCAGCACTAGTGGGGATAATGATAGTGACAGCGGTGTTGCAGACGGCGACGAAGTTGATGTGACAAATGAGATTGATGATACGGTTAGTGAGCTTTCTTAAAGAAAGACGAGGAATAAAAAAAGAGCTCTGTCATAATTTTTCTCTCTTCTTTCGAAACAGACCTATGTAACGATGAAATGTAAAATAATGCAGATTTTGGCGTCGAAATGGATATTGGAGAATGAAGCTGGGGAGAAGTAATTTTTTTTTAATTCGTTGTCTTTGGGTGTTGTAATGGGTTTCATTTCTTAACTGTGCATTAAAATTTGTTCTTTTAATTTTTTTGTAGGCTTGAAATAATTTTTAAGTCGGGTGACTTCATTCTAATGAGGAAAGAGATTCAGACGTTGAGAGCCGCGAGTTATGTCAGTGTTTCTGTTGTTGATATTTGGTCGAGAATTCTGAATTTCAAGGAGCAATTAAAGAGTAATAATTCACCTCTTAGGTTCTTCTTTACAACATTCCCAACAGTACGTGTTCATTTCCTTCCCCTTATTTGTAGTTCTGTGACTATATATATTTTATATAATTTCTTATTGTTTACATATTTTGGCAGCTATTCACCTTGGTGAATTATAATGAGGCGATGACATGATCGCACTTACTCGGAAGGTTGGTCGAACCTTGATGCAAAATTTGTCAATGCCACTCGAAAAAGCTTGATGCTATTGATATGGTGACTAACCTATTCTCGTGTCTTTTTTCCTTTTTTGGGTAATTTCTTACTTGTTTTATTTTACTTTGTAGTTCTTTTTCCCAATTTGCCAATACGAGCATTTCTATGTGGTATGTTTTGATATTCCGAGGAAGCGAGTGTCACATACTTGACAATTCATCGGTGGGCGGTTCGACTCTTCAGAAGTATGAACGACTCCCTGAGAGGCTGGTATGAGCATTTTTATTTAATGTTTGTGAAGTTTTAGGATTATGCTTTCTTAGTATACATATTTTCATACAATATATGAAAACCATGCACACTAATTTTATTTTCTAAATATGTATTTATAAGGATTACATTTTGTTTCTATAGCATTGGATTGTTGCATGTGGTAATTCTTAAATATGCATTTATAATAATTACATTTTGCTTCAATAGCATTGGATTTTTGCATGTGGTAATTTTTAAATATGCATTTAATATAATTTTATTTTGCTTCTATAGCAATGGATTGTTGCTTATATTGCATTGCATTCATGCTTAAATATGCAGTTCATATGCATTTATCTTGATTAAATTTTGCTTGTATAATAGAGGATTTCCGCTTATGTAAATTAATATAGTTATAATAGAGGATTGTTGCTTATGCGGTAATTCCTCAATATGCATTTATAATGGTTAATTTTTGCTTATATAGTATTGGAATGTTGCTTTTATAGGTTAATATAGTTGTAAATATATAATCATTACATTTTGCATTGTGGGCATGTGTTGATTCTTAAATTTGCGATCATGTCATCGCCCTCATTATAAATGCGATTAAATTTTGCTTGTATAATAGAGGATTGCTTTGCTTATGTAAATTAATATAGTTATAATAGAGGATTGTTGCTTATGCGGTAATTCCTAAATATGCATTTATAATGGTTAATTTTTGCTTATATAGTATTGGAATGTTGCTTTTATAGGTTAATATAGTTGTAAATATATAATCATTACATTTTGCATTGTGGGCATGTGTTAATTCTTAAATTTGCATTTAAATGGGTAAAGTTTTGCTTGTATAGTAGTAGTGGATTGTTGCTAATGTAAATTAATATAGTTGTATACATGCATTTGCGGTGATTGCATTTATCCTGATTAAATTTTGCTTGTATAGTGGTTGACCTTTGCATCTTTTTTCATTTGCAAATGGTTATTCGTAAATATGCCTTTGTTGTGATTAAATGTTGCTTCTATAGAAGTGGATTGTTGCTTATATAAGTTAATATAGGTGTATATACATAAACCTGATAATTTTGCATGTAATAATTGTTGAGTATGCATTTATATTGATTAAATTTTGCTTCTATTGTATTATAATATTGCTTTAGTTAGTATAGTTGTATATATGTATTATGGGTTATGAAAGTAAAGGTTGGCCCTTTTTTTCATTTCGAGAAGGCGAATATTCTCGGTATGTTTTGTCGAAGGAGCGACCTTGAAAGCCCGATTTATTCAAAATTCATCAATGACTCGATTGCGTATGCCTTGGAGGATACAAAAACAAGGTGGATTGCGCCATTTTTGCCATGCGCCACATGGAGTCTTACAAGGGCGGTGGTGTTAAAGTTTGGGATTGTGGTCTTGAAAAAGGGAATGATGCTCAGCTCTCGGCTTTAAGGACAAAGTATTGTGCTGCAATTGTTCTCGACGAGAAAAACGAACAAAGAGCGTCAAATTTGGAGAAGGCAAAGAAGTTCATTAGTTCATAATAGAGTTGGTTTTGTGAATTTGTCAATTTTTGATGGATTTTGAATTTGCAAATTGATGTTGATAAATTTTTTGTTTACCTATATAGGTAATTTTTTAGTTCTTGGTTGTCATTAGCGACAAGTTTTGGGTTTTGCCTATTTGCTCGTATGGTTCAATTTTAGTTGGTGGAGCAGATTTTACATGACGACCGATCTAAGTAATGTTAATTACCGAGTTTAAGCATGCATACATCCTTTGTTTTTGCTTGTGTATATTCTAAATATGAATTTATAATGATTACATTATTTTTTGCATGTGGTATTTCCTAAATATGCATTCGTAATGATTATATTTTTTTCTACAAAGAATGGATTGTTGCATGACATAATTTCCAAATATTCATTTATGATGATTACATTTAACTTCTATAGCATTGGAATGTTGCTTATATTGCATTGGATTGTTGATTATGTAAGTTTAATATGCAATTATACTAATTAAACTTTTCGTCCATATAGTTGTGTGTTGTTGCTTATGTTAATATTGTTGTACATATATGACCTGGTGATTTTTGCATGAAGTGATTCCTAAATATGCATTTATATTGATTACATTTTGCTTCTATAGCATTGGAATGTTGCTCGTATAAGTTAATATAGTAGCAAATATATAGTCATTTCATTTTACATCTCACAAGATGTGGTCTTTTTTTAAATATGCATTTATAACAATTAAATATTGCTTATATAGTAATGGATTTTTGCTTCCATAAATTAATATAGTTGTATATATGCTTTTCTAGTGATTATATTTTGCTAATATAGCAGTGGTTTCTTGCTTATGTTAGTTAATATAGGTGTATATATTTAAACTGATAATTTTGCATGTGGTAATTATTGATTATGCATTTATAATGACTAAATTTTGCTTTTATCTGTAGCTTTCTATGTTGTAATGGACAATGTGTTTCACATATCTTAATATTGAAAATAAATCCTCATAAAACATAGTTCTGAAGGAAAAAATGCAAATGTTCAATCGACCAACATTTTTAAGATTACTTCGTGCATGTCCGGCTATTGTGGTTCCCAATGTCCCCACATTTTCCCGGCGCCTCTTTAGTTTCGGCTTGCACGCAAAGCCTTTTCCTTTTGACTTTGTAGTCGGCTTTTGACTCGACTTCCGCTCCCTTTGTTTTTCGCTTGTTGTGGCGGTAAGACTGTAATTTCAGAATGTGTAGTAATTCCTCCAAAATTGTGAATTCTTTGTCTGTTTGCTAATTATGCTCGAATTATTTGCATCATGAGATAGCAACATTTATGATCTTTGATGAGTTGTGCTAGAGCGTCCATTTGATCTTTGCTCCCTTTGCGATTTCAACACAACAATCGAGGTCGACCATTTTACGTAAGGTAGTGTCACAATTGTTGTTGCTTGTAAGTTTGTGACATTAAACGATCCAGTAGTCTTTGGAGAGATTGATGCACTTTTTGTCCAGCGTTTGAGTATATACTTGCCGGGAATTTCATTAAGTTCCTTGAATAGCATGAATACATGACGACATAGTAGGCCGATCCGGTGGAACATGTTGCAACTGCATTTCATATTGTCCTCGATTTGTTGAAAACAATCGTAAACACCCCTACATCGATGTCTTTAATCTGATATGAGCACTTTTCAGGTTCGTCGTTGATTTGCACCATTGTGCAATTGTAACAAGAAGCGTCAATCTCTTTACTAACGTCTAAAAAAACCCTCCGTGTGAAAAATCTGCATGTTTTTCAATTCCTAAACGTGTATTGCGGCGGGGTTGTGAATTGAACTTTCATTATTCAATTTATCCACAGTATGTCTTTGAGCTTCCATTACCTTTGTCATAGTGCATAAAAACTCAACCAAGTTAACTTGTGGGTTGGTGAAATTTCGAACCATTGTTAACACTTTCGATCTTGAAGTGGTCCGGAGTAGCCCTCCCAACATCAAATCCTTAAAATATGCGGGAATCCAAGAACTCCTAATCTCAAACATATTCGCGAACCATGTATGCGATGTAAGCTCATACTCTCTCATTAGCTCGTTCCATTTTTCCTCAAATTCCGTTGGTTCGATAAAGTTACTCCACACGATGCTACTCGTCGTTGCATGAACCCGGGATTGTCACTAGATAGTGTCGCCAACCTTCACACTCACCTTTTCCATTATGTGCCACATACACAAACGGTGCACGATGTCTTTGAAAACTATCCTTATTGCATTTTTCATGGTTTGGATCTTGGTCGGTGACAATGAAGTTCGGTTCACGGCCCATTGCTTTCGAGAAAATTCTTGAACAACCAAACATATGATTCCTCGTCTTCCTTCAATAGTAATCCCGACGCAAATGTAACACATCTTTTATGGTTGTCTACTCGGTGAAGGGAGTGAACACCATTTTGTACCGACATAACGTTTTATTAATAATATGCGCAGGTTATTAACTTACATAAGCAACACTCCCCGCGCTATATAAGCAAAATGTAATCACTACAAGCATATATACGAATTACCAATATGCAAAAGGCAAATATCCATTACTATACAAGCAAAATTTATTTGGTATAAATGCAATTACTACAAATGCATTAATAAAAATATATTAACTTACGTAAGTAACAATCCACAACTATATAAGCAAAAATGATTAACTTAACCAGTACAAATGCATATTCAATAATGAACTCATGCCCAAAATGCAAAATGTAATGATTATATATTTACAGCCACATTAACCAATATATGCAACATTCCAATGATATATAAGCAAAAATTATTGATTATAAATGCATATTTTAGGAATCACGGCATGCAAATATTACCAGTTCATATATGTACAATATCAATAATACATTAGAAAAAAGTGTTCACCTATTAGTATTGTACGTTGCATCGAATGAGATTACATCCCCGAACATTGCATAGTTCATTTTGGACAGTGGATCAGCCCAAAACAGCCTGGTTAGTTGTTCATTTTCATCAACATCGTAATCGAATGACATTTCTGGGCACACATCAATTTTTCGGAAGAAGTTGTCTATAACAAGTTGGGCATCAGCTCCACATATGTATGCTTTCAACTCTCTTTTAAAGTTTTTGAAATCAATTTGTAGGGCACCAACATTAGAGTACCCCCCGACCATCTCCTTGTACAATCGAAGAGATTTTGATGTCCCGACATTGCTCGCAGGCATTTTGTAATGAATATTGTTGGTGCCCGAAATTCATGTTTCGGTTGACTTTCAAAAAATGGTGGTGTATTCCAGGTGTCAAACTATATGCGTGTCGCAACTCAAAACTTCTTATTGCATAATTACCATTTCCAGCATGTTCAAACACGCATCGTGCTTTGCAACCAACCCTTGCTGATATCCTTTCTTTAGTTTTGCCGTAAGTTTGGTCACTTTCATTGGCTTTTTCTTTAACTGAACTACTTACATTCTTGAACCCTTCCTTGTTGCATACAATATATTGCAATCGTATAATCTCACTTTTATATCGCTTTGTTGTACTTATCCGTATATCAAAGCCAGTGATGCGCCCATAATTTTTGTAGAATTGCACTCCTTCTTCTAAACTTCCAAACTTGTGTCCCTTTTGTGGTGTGAACTCTTGATCGCATTCGGTATCCAATACTCCGTTGAATCATCCATTATTTCAAGTCGTTGGTTAGGCCATTTGCTACTGTCGTCCTGCTTCAAGCCACGCATGTAGTCATCATAAGCAAATCATAATGCCTAAATATGCAATATTTTGTAGTATCATAAGCTTTTTTGACATGAGGAATTTCCTCAACAAGCAATGTATATATGATTCATAAGCATCATTTCATGCGTATACATGCATTGTATTGTAGGATCATAAGCAAATAGTTGTAGTGTCACAAGAAAATTGTTTATCATATGCAAAAGTTGATATTTTCATAAGCAATCATATGATATTACATATGCAAATTACCAAACCATTGACAAGAAGTTTTATTTACAAATTTTAATAGATAATATTTATCATCCATGCTTACAAGCAATATCATTAGCTCATATATGCAAATTATTCTACTATAAACATGCATTGAAGTGTTATTTAACAAGCAGTGTGCGAACAATAGCATTGTTATTAGAGTTTACATATCACAATCATTACGTTAAAATACGTATGCAAAAGTTGATAAGTACATAAGCAAATAAAGTGTATTACATAAGCAATTTCAATCTTCGACGACAAGTTCTTTTGGACAAATTTTTGCTGTTGCACGGAACTCGAGAATTTAAAATGGAGAATCATTCATGCTTATTTTCTATTCGATTTCTTTTTGTTAAAAAAAAGATATAATGATAATTTGCAAATACCTTCATCTAACGGCGTATCGAATGCATTTTCGAGAAAATCTTCCATGAATGTTTTCTTCTGAAATTTGCGATCCTTGTTTTGTGTGTAACGCTTTGACTGAAATTGCAATCGATGAGGAGATTAACGCTTTTTGTGAAATTGCGGGATTTTTTTGGGTTTTATCGATGATTGGTTTTGGGTTTTGGAAGAGATTTTTTCGATTGAACGTATTTTCATCTAAAAGCGCATGATAACCGCCCCTACATTAATGGGATATGGAGTTTCTATTTGGTGATTTACCCCTACACGTTTTTAATAAGGAAAAATACAATTGGATGCCTTGTAATTTATTGGCCATTGAAAATAGTAGATCTATGGCTCAGATTCGTCCCTACGGACTTACTCTATAAGGTGTCCCTATATAATATATATATATAATTTTTTTATTTTTATCCATAAAAACCAGGACAATAAAAAATTTGGGGTGCGTTAGGGGTAGGGAGGGCCCCCTTGGCTACGCCCCACATGCGGGATGGGACAGTTTGGAGATTTAAAAATCTCGAGAACCATCCCCAAGTTTGAAGATTCTAAAAATAAATATTTAGAATCGAACCATAGAAAAAAATCTTTGTCCCGAACGTGCAGAAAGCTCGGGACGGAGATTCGGTCTTAATGGGATGGTATGATACGGTTCGGTTCGGGACATGGATTCGAAGATTAGTCATAAATAAAGCATACAAATTTGAAAAAAAAATGAAACCAATATAAAAATCACCAAACGGATATATTTTCGAGTCTCTTTTTAGTATAGCCGCAAAATAAATAATAAAACCATAATAGATAACACAATCCTATATTCTAAATTTAATAACCTCTATAATACGATAATATTCAATTATCTTGATCAATTGTCCTTCTATTGACTTGGAACAAATATAATTAATCGATAATTTTGATAAATTAATATGATACAATTTTTTTTATAAATTTACAATCTCAATATCTCATAACTAACAACTTAACATAATCAATAAAATTATATTTATAATTTATGTGATGTTAAAAAAATAATATCTTTTATGAAGGCCATATTTTGTAATATGGTACTATTACTTGTTTAGAGCATGTTTATCCTTTAAGTGCAATTTACTAATCATTTAACTAATTTTAATTCCAAATGATCTACTCTATTATTAATGTTAAAGTTTTTTAAAATTCATTACGCTTTTTGGGAAATATATTTTATATTTAATTTAACTTAAAATAATTTGCAGTTATTTTAATATAAAAATATAAATAAAATAGAAATATTGTATATTTATTTATATAAAATCTTTAAAATCGGTTCTAGCTTCGGGTCCTCGGTTCGGTGTGGTTCAAGACGGTTCTCGGTACAAGTATTTAAAAAATCTCGAACCGTACCATAAATATTTTCGGGATGGTACGGTTCGGGAAAGTTAAAGTCAATGGATATTTTTGGTTCGGATATTTTTTGGTCCGGATATTGTTCGGTTTTGGTAACCTCTAATTCCGTGCACAACCCTAATTGTGGTAGAGTCTAAGGCATTGTTTGTTTTTGCTGGATCAAAATACTTTACTTTTATAAAAAATTAAATATATAATATAATTTTTCAAGTAAATCACATTTTTTGCAGTACATTTTTCTAGAATGTATATTCTCACAAGACACTTTATCAAAACGTTCAAAATAATTAATTCAAACATTCCTTAAAACTTTGAATGCTTTCAACTCCCAAGTCCCGACTGCAACATGGTTCCAAAGCGCTAATCGATTATGAGCTCATAAGGCTCAAGGAAATTCAACCAAACAGAATATATTAGTGAATAACAATTAACAATGTCTAATATCCGTTCATTTAAATATTGCTTTTCCTTTTGGCTAAAAATGAGAGTGATTTGTTTCAATCTAAAAATTTAAATGAACTTATAAGGGATTTCAGATGTTGCACTTAATGAAACAATAAATTGAAATGATAGACAAATACCTTGTTTTTTTTATATATAAAAAGAGATTTGTTTATCATCCGACCACCCACTGAACAATATGTCACCCAATGAACAATATATCAAGTGTGCTACAAATATAACTATAATTTACTAATTTAAATATACAATATATACAACAGTGATAAAAAAAGGGACGTAACAAGATTTTCGTTCCTTTTAAACGGCTATGAACTCGAATTTAAGTATTATTTTAGTTCTTGTCAACTGAAAAGCCGTCTATGAACTCCAAACTACAATTGGTTCAATAAAAGTCATCTATTCTATTTCTATTTAGTTTTTACTTTACATATCATTGCACGTGATGACATTATGTTTGTATATATGACATTTACACGATTCATTTGAGTATATGATAAAATAATAAATGAAATAGAGGTTGTCAATTACAAATGACTGCTTTAATTTATAAAAGTTCCACCAAGAAGATAACACTAATTAGTAATGGAAAAGCATACTACTAACGAGAGACATAAGAAAAATACTCGAATATAATTAAAATAATTATACGACTTTGTATTTTATTAAAATTTTGTGCTTCGCCCACATAAGGGAGTATTTGCAAATACTTTTAAAAAAGCGATTGCCAGTTTTTGAATGTTACATCTGCTTATAATTGTTGGAATTGTGTTTGGTAAAATGGGCGTTGATCAATTTTGACCAAATAATTAAGTGGTTTCCATTAGTGAAAAATGGAATTAAATTATTTGTAAAAATTCTACTAAGAGAGTAGATGAGAATATCATTTGGAATTTCTCAAAACCAATTCCGGGTGAATGAGAAATTAATGCTAGAAGTTAGTCATTTAATACAAGTAAATGATATGAAAAATGGAAAATGTAGGGAAGGAGAAATGCTTCATCCCACATAGGATAAAGAGGCAAAGTTTGCACACTATATTTATCCCAAGTTGGACTTATGAGTTTGGGCCCTTGCGGTGGCGGACGAGATTTCGACTTTGGGGGCGGAAAACGGACCGAGTTTATAAATTTATACTATGTGAATTTTTTTTTCCATATACTAACCATAATTAATGGTTTTTTATATTGTAAAAGACAACTATTTAAAATTTTATCAAATTTTGGGGGGGAAATTGTAAATTAGTTCATTTATTTTACCTTTAAAAAATAATTTGGAAAATTTTTGGGGAAAAGAAATTTTTGGAAAATTTTATGGGGGGAAAGAAATTTTTGGAAATTTTTGGGGGGAATTCTTTTTTTTTTTGAAAATTTTGGGGGGCAATTGTAAATTAATTAATTTATTTTACCCTTTAAAATATAATTTCAAAAATTTTTTGGGGAAAAAAATTTTTGGAAAATTTTTAAGGGGCGATGGCCCCCTCGTCCGCCATTGGGCCCTCAGGGGCACCAAGTTTTTAAAGGGGTGAGGGACCACATGCTTGTGGGTTTAGTTCAAAGACACACGCCGCCGCCTTCGTCGGCCGGCCCGAGCAGGTTTGGGCTTGAGGCTTCAAGGCCCTTATTCTTTTGGACCAAAAACCTTTAAAATAAAATAGATAATTAATTTTTTGTTAATTAATTAACTAATTAACGGATACCAACTCGGGAAAGAGGTTTGCACGAGCACGGGGCGGACGCCACGGCCGTCGTCGGCGTCGCAAGGCCGAGCAAACTGTTCGCATCCGAACGACGGCCGACACACGGTCCGTGCGTCGGGTCGTGCATCACATTGTAGCTTTGCCATTTTGGTTCGCATCAACGCGCACGGGCAGCGCGCGTCGCGGCGCGTCGGCGTCGTGCATCGATGCGGAAGGCGAAACAGATCGTCTTCGTTAAAAATCTGTCTTTTCGAGCCAAAAGACGTGATCTTTCCATACGAGACACCGGCTTATATTATTCGACCTTGTTGATTGAATGAGCAGACGAAAATTATCAGATTAATAAAACAGTCATTGCATTCGAGCATATTGACTTCCCTCCTTCAAAAGCTTGAAAGTTCAAACTTTTGTTGTTCGATGTAGTTCGGTTTTGCTAGTCTTGCTAACTGCACAGTAGAAAATCTTTGTATGTTAGAGACGAACGCGTAACCGTAAGCACTCAGTATACAGGCGTTTTTGCGTCGTGCGGAGACCGAATTTAATTCGGCCTCGACTTAGCCATACACTTCAAACACTTAGGGAGTGATTGCTTAACCTTTCGTTCCACTCATTTTTACTTTTAGTGAGAATAGTGTGAAACTTTTATTTTATAAAAATGAGAATGGATTTTGAGAGTGTGATTGGATATAAGATGAAAATGTGATGATGATAGTTGATGTGATAGTTTTTATATTATAATAGTGATTAGATGTGATTGGTGATTTAAAAAATAAGAGAGAGTGAATAGTGTGTTTGGGATATGATTGTATAATAATGATAGTTGATGTGATATTTTTTGTTTAAATTATAAGTGGATGTGATTGATGATTTGAAAAATGAGAAAAGTGAATAGTATATTTTTTGAAAACTTTCACAAGCAATCACATGTTAAATCTTGCAAAATTTTGTCCAAAAAAGTAGAAGAGGTGAAAATATTTTCATAGGCAAGCACTCCTTAGCCATTTTCTTTCAAATGTTAGAAACCATACACATTTTTCCTAACAATAATTTTGCATAATTGAATTAGAATCTAAAAGTAGAGAAAATGATAGTTAATCTGATTTTGGTTTGAATTTTACACACAAATAAAATTAATTGTATAATTTATTCATCAAATACTTTTTTAACCTATTCAACATCTGTTTGCAAACATTATCAATTTTCAATTCTCAACTTTGTCGTAGTAAATCACTTTATCTACAAGCATTGTTTTTGCAAACACTACCTATATATTTTGACTTTGTTCTCTCCTATATCATAAATATCAATATCTAAGCTACGATAGAAAATCGAAGTCAATAATTACTCAAATAACTTTGAAAAATTGAAAGGGAAATGGCTAACGGAATAATTTAATATATAATATGGTGATATTATTTTCTCCAAGAGATATATTTTCATCTTAAATCAAGTAACTTCTCCCACAAGATAACCCTGTTTGTTAGTCTTGAATATTATAATTAGGTCCACTTGAATCCCATCATTCAACAACTGCTTTACTAAATACTAACTGCCAAAAGGTCTAAAACACCCTCGTGGCAAAATGTGCACAATAACTTCAAAATCTCCTTCAACTGTCAGCGCATCTTTGCATATGCGCTTACTTCATGCTAGATTATAGAGTTTTAACCGTGCAAGTCACAACTCACAAGATTGGAACCTACAAGTGACATTTTTTCAACCTTTTCCCCTTTCCATTTTTTTTTTTTCTTCTTGTAATTTTCATCATAAGTTAAGCTCAAAATTGCGACATGAGTCAAGATTCTATATACTGATGTGAATCTAAACATGCCTAATTAAAGTTGTGGATAGGAATGACAAATGAATGGGGACAGGCTACAGTATTACATACTATTTTCGTCCCGAATCTCATCTCAAATACCATCCACGTGATATTTCTCTCGCTTTAGGTATTAGGTATCAGGATGGGGAGGATGAATCCCCGTTTGGGGAATAGGGTCCCTACTTAGGAATTGGGTTCCCCATTTCGTATTTATTAATAAAACTATAAAATAAAATACTTAGAATAATCAATAGTTAAAAATAAATAAAGAATTATATAAATCCCAATTTTGTAAAAGAAAGAATGAAAACAAGTAAAATTATAAAGATTTAAGGATTTAGTTTTTAGAAATAATAAAATGAAACATTTAGAAATAATTAATATTAATAACAAATAAATATAATATATTTTTGGGGAATGAGGATTGGGGATGAAAAATCCCCATTTTATCTAAACGAGAGATGGGGGGAACGGGACGGAGGATATAAATATCATCTCGGTTTCTAGAGAAACGGGTATTACCCATCTATGTCCCATCTCCGAATTAATCGGAGCTTTCCCGTCTCATTTTGTTCGAGTAGCAACGGAAATGAATCCTCACGGAAATTGTTTTTGTCATCCGTAGTTTTGTATTATAAATATTATTATTATTATTATTTATCTCGAGAAATTGTGGCAAGCCAATTAAATTTGTGATTGATAGTTTGATTCCAGATAATACAAGTACGAAATTGGGATTAATATTGTGTTTCAGACTTTCAGTAGTAGAAACTTGTGTTGTTGGAGTGATTATCCCAGGTTCGATCTCATATGATCATAAATATCTTTCCTCTCCTATTATACTACAACGAAAATCATAATTTGATTTTTAAAAAGTACGAATACGAAATCAATGGGCAGTCCTGAATTTAAAAATGAATTTGACAGTTTTAAATTTTAATTGAGCCCTTAAACTGCAGCCATTATTTCTTTATGGCAATTTGGTGCAAACATTGACAATAAGAAACCTTTGAGCTGTAAAGTACAAGAAGTTGGTTTCTTTAATAACTCAGTAGACATAGCCATTTCATAATCATGAAACTTGTAACTAGCAAAAGACAGAGAGAGATTTGGCCAAGTGTCAATCATAAACTAACAGAAAGCACTAATAATATGTATTAATTGATAATTTTAATATATAATACTTTTTATGATATAGTAAGAAATGTGGTTAAATTGTCATTGATGAAGTATTTATACTAACACAAATATAATCTTTTGTTTTTTTAATTTTTTAATAAGTTGGGAAATCTTGATTGGAGGAAAGGGGATAAATTTCAAAGAAATTGAAAGATATCACAAATATAATCTTTTATTTAATTGAGGTAATTTCTTAATGATGAAAATGTTACCATGCATATGTTTTTTATTCAAATTGAAAATTCAGATACCAATAAAACTTTTAGGCAATTATTACATGACCAATTGCGACGATTTAAGAATTACACAATAAAAAATTACCCCACACAAAATTATTTATTTTAAATTGTAAATATATTATCTCATTTTCGAACAATATATCACCAATATGTGCATATGTATTGACGATGTCGTTGATATATACGTAACATGTATTGATGATTTTGAAATTAACAAAAAAGAAAAAGAAATGACATAGATACCCATGAATACACACACTAGTTGTTGTCTTCTTGTGAACATAATTTATGACTAAAGTGATAACTAAATAAAGAAACCCATACAAAGTATGCTAGAACCCATTCACATCATGAAAAATATATGCAAATAATTTTATTTATTGAGAGATGTACTGTTATGTTGGGTTGGTGAATTGAGCTTCTAGAAGATCTTTCTGGAATAAACGAAAACCTCCACTATATGCATGGGCCCGGCTCCGAAACTTCTAATCCGGCCCAGTCAAATTCCCACCAACTCCTGATTTGAAATTAATTAAATACTTAATTAACAAGAAAAAATGAGGGGCCCAACTACAGTAAAGGGAATGACCTTTACCTTTTTGTCGACTCCAGATATCACAAATGTAAGACATACCCCACACTTCCTTCGCCCGGAGTATGGGATATCCGTCCTTCCTGGATGGTCTGTCTTTGGGGGAAGAAGGAAACCCAACCCCAAAACTCCGCGTTAGTAAAGGGAATGGCCTTACGCCCTACGCATGGACACTAATTTTAATTTGCCAAATTGATGATAAACAAGAAAACAGTATAAGTTATCATGTGGAAAATTAAAATAAATATTTGTTTCAATTGTTTTCTATTTTCAGGAAATTTTATAGTATATATTTCTTTATGTCTTTGAGTTAATTGGATGAAGATGGCCACAGTTTTTCACTTCTTTTTTTTTTTTGGTTGCCCCCAATTAGTTGAGTTAAAAACAAAATTACTATTTAGGAGTTATAAATAAAGCAAGTTCAAAATATGAAACTTAAGAATAGGTATCGACCAATTGAAATCATCTGTTTCATTTAGTGTTCATCCTCTTCTCGTATGAACTATGAATTGTATAAATGTCACGTGTACAAATATACATATGATATGTATTGACCCCATTAAAATAGAAGATTAAACAATAAATGGAATAAAGAATCTCAACTAGATACCAACGCTAGACTTTTGGGTAATTAGTCCATCTTTAATAGGTTATGAAAGTTAAATTAAAGTTAAATTATGCATAATTTCACTTAATTCATAATTCAAGATAGGTAAATATTATAGCGATTAGTAGGGAGGGCAATGGGGGGCGGGGCGGGCGGGTAATTGAATACCCGGGACCCGCCCGTGCTAGCTACCCCCGCGCCCGCCCGCCCCGTGCCCCGCCACGGGTCCAAAATGGCGCCCGTGTCCGCCCGCCCGTTTTGAATTTTTGAGCTTAAAATTAATTTAACAAAGTGTATTTTTTTATTTTTTTGTGAAATTTAAATATGTTTTTATATTTTTATAATATTCTATAATGTATTATTGTAAATGTATTTTTTGTGAAAGCTAAACGTATTTTTTAATTATTATAATATCATATAATAATAATATTAATGTATATATATCTCTTGGGGCGGGCGGGCGGGGGCAATTACAATACCTGGACCACCGCCCGCTCTGTCGGGGCGGGTCCGCCCCCCGTCCTCAGAATGGGCGGAGTCCGCCCGCCCCAAACACCACGGTCGAGTCGGGGTAGTAGGGTTAGGTCCATATTGCCATCCCTAGCGATTAGTGACCATATATAACAATTACTATATTTTCTCTGCCAATATATTCTCTTATTCGTTTGGATTACATAAATCGATACCAAACGGACTATAAAAATAACAAACCTCATTTTTAATTAATTAACTTTTATAAACAAAAACAAAAAAAATAAAATCGTTTCCTACATCAAAATCATGTTGCAATTTCATGGATTCAATATTTAGTTTGTGTGTACAAACAGATATATGGGCCGGATTGCTGCATTACTACATAAGTTGATCTAACCAAGAATATATATGTCTCTTCCACGCAAAAGCTGAAAAAGAACTTAGAAAATTTTCAACTCCATTAATTAAACAAAGGAAATGAAGTGTGATTAAATTCATTGTAATAATCATTTTCTTAATAGTCAGAGCAATGGAATTTTTTTCTTATGAGATGGTACGGTTAAAGATGGATTTATTGACTATTACGTAGTTAAAAGTTAAAACGCCCATATACATGATTTTAAATTGTTTGGTATTAATATAATCATATTTAAATCTAAGTATGGAAGTGATTTGGATTGTTCATTCAGAAATAGTTAACTCAATAAACAAAGATAAACAAAACTCCGCGTGATTCGATTTGTCGGTTCGAGGATTTTGGTCCGACTTTCTACATCTGATACAATGACTCATCAAGAGAATATTCGAAAGACGTCTAAAAAAACCAAATAACAATGTTATTCGAAAATTCTCAGAAATAGACACTCTTCATTTAAATTGCATGCGATTTTATGTTATTTTGATTGTTTCCTTTTCTCAAGTTTAACATTAATTGTTTTCCTTTGCTACATGATCGCTTGTGATTATCATATTTGCCTTTTTTATTATATATTTTCATTTATTTTAAAAGAAATTAAGTAGCATATGTCATTAAGCGTAATTAATCAACTAATAGCTAGTTTATGAAATTGACAAGGTACTGACTTTGGAAAAAGAATGTAGAAACTACTTTTCATGCCTTCTGATCATGAAGTTTTATAGATTCCCAAGGTAGTTAGGACTAAGTATTCAGATTAGAAGCTAAAGTCTTGGTTAAATACATTAATCTCGTGTAATTTTCCCAAGAGTTGGATGAACCAACGTCCACTCATAAATTCCCAAAAAAAGGAAAATGCATGTATTTGTTGGCTTTCCGCTATTTTAGAAAATGACGCGATGATGCTTTTGTGCCACTAGAAAGTAAAAGGGAATTACATATTCAAAATTAATTATATTCTCTCCCAGATAATTATATTCCTCTATGGGCCATGGCTCTACTACAGTTCACGTCACAATACTATTTAATTTTCTGAATACTTCATATATTAACAAAATCTAATACCATATACAATGGGCCAATGAGAAAATTGATAATTAACCAGCATCCCACAATGCATCCCATAATCCCTTTTCACTAAAGAAAATATAATTTATACAATGTATAACACTACAATAAAATATTATTTATCTGAGAAAAATTCGTAGGCATGTTGCACGTGTTAAGATAACTAACTATAAAATGTACATAAAATTATTGTAGATAAATATTTACCAACAAAATCTAAAAATATTGATAAATAGACCATTGTTTAAAAGTTTTCGTGCTCCGATAAGTCGTCCAGGTACGTCGGGTTCTTCTTTTCCACCTATATATGCTTTTCTTTTAATTAGGCTCACCTAACCTCGTTTCAAGTTAGGCAGACGCCATAGTCCCCTTTGCCCGCCAAAGACTTAGCACTTATTAATTAGAATACTAGTAAATACCTACAATATTTATATCGAGTAAATTTAAAAACTATTGGTGACTTATCGTAATTGGCCATTATAGTTTATTTTGTTGATGTTTTGTCAATAATTATAAAATCTATTGACAAAATTATTTCTCGCCGTTAAACTAAAGTTTTTCTCAAGTATAAACAAAATACACCATTGATTAATTACAAAACAAATTAAGTTTATGGAGCAAATTTATTAATTCCGATATTTATTTTATGAAATTATTATTCACGTGGAAGATATTCAGTCCTTTTTTAGTATAATGGGGAATTTGGGGTGGGGGGGAGGACACACGCACTCGATGAGATCGAAACCAGAGTCATTCATCTTTACAACACACGTCCCAATTCTAGAGTCTGAGGTTGATCTCTATTCAGTACTTGTAACTTTGTAATGATTGTAGTACTGTTTCTTCCATAAAGCCATACTGGTTATCGTTTTCGTTTTAAATATTATTTCTTAGATGAAGCCATGCATTATCTTTTGTTTCTCAATTTTTTTTTTTTTCCGTTGGCTGTCATCCCACAAATATGAACCCTAAATTCCATGATACATGCCACTATACTCTTCTTTTAATTTTTAAATATTAATTTATTTCTTTAGGGGTGGGGGATGTTGACGAGGGTAGCTTCAATGTACAAGGATATATATATCAATCATTTGATGGTGACGTCATATGAGGCCAAATCCCACTACTTAGTAAACTATTATTTGATAAATTAATGTCACCCTTAATAATAATATAATAACGATATGATTGGTACAAAAAGTCAATGCAGTGATTGATTAATCCATGGATGGTGGATTAGTTTAATGACCCATTGAAAAAGATTCAACCCTTTGTGATATTAATAAAAAATCAGCCTTCATTTTCTTGTTCAAGCTTAAAGATTTACTTGAAAGATGGAAAAAAAGAAAAAAAAAGGTTGGATAGATAGCATAAACTAGAGACATGTGCTTATTGCCATGCCTCACAATTCAAAATGGCAGACACGGGATTAAATAGTCCATAACAAGGACACGCTGCCAACCCCAGTTCCTCATATATATAATATTTTTACGAAGTAATATTTAGATAAAGGATGTATCTCTTTTTTTTTTTTCCTTTATTGCGGAATTTTAATTTTGATAAAACTCTCATTATTGTATTTTGATGATATTTACTTGGTTTTTCATTTTCAGGAAAGAAAAAAAAAGAGGTATTAAGTCGATAAGTTCATATTTTCTGTCATGTCCGATTAATTTATTAGTGAAATATATTGATAGAATTTCTTTTATGACTTCCAAAAGAAATACCAGTAAAGATTAAAATTATGTAATATTGTAATGACAATGACAATGAAAATAACAAAGCACAACGTTCTTGGTAGTTTAGTTGATAGATGTTTGTAAAATTCAAGCATGTGTCTTGTTCGATTCCAACCTCCCTTTTCTCCTATTTTTTTTATACAAATCTTGGTAGGAGAGTGAGCTAAGTGGGAATCATATTTGAGTTTTACAAACACCTTACCGCTATGCTACCAATCAAAAAAATTCCTCCCATAATTTGTATTTGTACTTTAAAAAATGGGAATAAAAATTGTACAGTTATTTTGGTAAGACTTTAACTAGTCATGCAAGCATTGGACTTGTACAAGAGTACTTACAAAAGTAGGCTAGTTAAGAAGCGCGATTGGATATCTTTCATTTTAAAAGTTTTATTTTGCTAGAGAATAGTGGTGAAAAAATTGGAAGAAAAAAGATGAATTTTGATAATATGATTGGATGTGAGATGAAAAGTAATGATGAAAGTTGATTTGATTTAAAAATAGTAAAATAATGATTGGATATAATTGATATTTAGAAATGTGTGAGTGAGTGAATAGTGAAATTTGTGGGAGAATGTGTAATAATGGTTAGTTTTTGTGAAAAATATGCAGATGAGATTGATAAGACAAAAAATGAGAAAAAATAAAAGTGAGAGAATAATATATTTTCTAAAAAATTTATAAACAATCGCGTGTTTTGTCAAAAAAAAAAATTCCAACGGAATGAAAATGGAATCTCCCTCACATCCAATCGCGCCTAATGGGGAGTCCAGATCAATTCAAACCCAACCAGATTAGAGTTTCCTCCCAATTTTATTTATTTAGTTATCATAATTGACTCATCATCAGCAAAACGCAGCCAATTTTTCCTCAATTTTTAGAAAATAATAAATTAATTTTGAAAAGGAGATGAAAAAATGATTTAAAATATTTTAGATAAAAACAACATTGACAAGAAATTTATGTTGAAAATGTCTTCCAAGAAATACCATATCATTGTTTTCGAACAAAACATCCAAATATATTTTTATATCAACATAGTTTCCAATTTTAATTTTAAAGTAAATTCTCCAAAATATTTCTCTCGGAATGGTTGTAAGAACCAAAATTATACAGGCTTTTGTTTCCTATGTAACCCAAGGCACATAATAGAAATCCAGAAACTGGTTCCAAATGAAAAGTTTTATCAATGAAAATGGACGGGCCTAATGTGCAAATAGTAGGCCCATGTAATCAGAAATTGGGCTCCATATTAAACCTTGGGCAACTGAAAATGGACCAAAAGCACTTGAAAAGTTGAACACGAATAGCCACTATTGGAATTAAAGGTCGAGCCCATTTCGGCTTACCTCTACTCTAGGCTTTATTTTGATAGGGATGTGATGGGCGGGAGGCCAGATATTGGACGCGTATCCCCATCCTGAATCTCATCCCAAATCCATCTCCATACCATTTCCCACTTGGATACGAAAGACGGGGATGGGAATTCGTCAGGGAACGAGGTTCCACATTATTTAAAATAACCAATAATTAAAATAAATAAAATAAAATAAATTTCTGATTTCTAAAATAAAGAACGAGAACAAGTAAACTTATAAAGACTTAAGAGTTTAATTTTTATAATTAATAAAATAAAATATTATAAATAGAAGTAATATTATTAATATATAAAT
>CM071927.1:9696060-9861602 GCA_016081115.2 Rehmannia glutinosa
AAATATTAAAAACATTTTAAATCATTTAGGAGTATTTGGACAACCTTTAAAAGCATTGTTTTGGTGACAAAATAAAATCATCAAAATTAAGATAAAAACATGTATCAAACACACAAAACCTCCCGAATTAAAGATAAAGCCTCGAGGCGCTCAAACATTTTCCTTTTTTGTCATTTTTGTCAACCATTATAAATATATAACCAAAAAAACACACACACACACACACATATATTTGGTTCAAATGAGACCACCCTCCTTAGGTGAGGCAGTGTAAACTAATCCTGTCTATTTATTTACTTTTTTATATTTTAATTGAATAAGGATAAATTAGTCGGTTGCCATATAACTTGATTCCTTAATTCATGGTCCCCACATGTTTTTGTTTGACAATTTTAATATACGATACATATATGCTAAACATGCGGTATAATAGTGTTAAATATGCAGTAAATATATGTTAAATATGAGGTATAATAATGAGCGTGATTCTCTCTCTCTCTCTCTAATCTCTATAATTGATTCCTCAATTAACGGTCCCCACATTTTTGTTTGATAATTTTAATATACGATACATATATGTTAAATATGCGGTATAATAGTGTTAAACATGCGGAAATATATGTTAAATATACGAAGATAATAGTGGCGTGATTCTTCTCTCTATAATTGATTCCTTTCACACCCGTGTTAATGAACGTGATTCTCTCTCTCTATAACTCCATTCCTTAATTCATGGTCCCCACATGTTTTTGTTAGACAATTTTAATATGCGATACATATATGTTAAACATGCGAACAATAGTCTTAAATATACATAAATATATATTAAATATACGATATAATAATGAGTGTGATTATCTCTCTATAATCGATTCTTTAATTCACGGTCCCCACATATTTTTATTTGACTATTTTAATATGCAATACATATATATGTTAAACATGCATATAATAGTGTTAAATATGCAATAAATATATATTAAATATACAATAGGATCATCGTAGAGCACATACGGTCCCACATGTTAATGAGCGTGATTTTTTTCTCTATATAACTGATTCCTTAATTCATGGTCCCAACATATTTTTGTTTGACAATTTTACCCTTATTGGGATTTAATTAATTAGTTAATATATTATTATCTTATATTAATCATAGCCTTTGATGTATGTAGGGGGATGGTTGAGATCAGTCCACGCTGTCTCACCTAGTAGGGTGGTCTCTCTGGATCCTCCCCTATATATATAATTAATCCGGGGGCCCTTACCGAATGGGGCTCTATGCGGTGGCACCATTTACGCCACCCCAACGCCGCCCTGGGGCCAACTTAGGTCATGATCCCTCCCTTTAAAAAAACATTAATTAGACTAAGAAATTTTTTATAAAAAAAAAATATTTTAGCTAAAATTTATATATATTTTTTTGTTTTTTATTTGTTCTACCCTACTTTCGTGTTTGACCCATCCCAATATTTTTCCCCGCTTCCACCGTTGTCCGAATCCCATGCTTATCATCAAATTGTCATTCATTATAACTTATTGGAGATTAAAGAGCCATTTAATTGCATTAATGGAAGGAAGTTTAATTTCTAATTAAATATTACCTGACGTAATAAAATTCGAGTTAGGTGCTACTAATGTAATCATATGAAATCCAAGACAACGTAGGGTGGCTATTTATGGTAGTCTAGTTTCTTCAAAATAAAAAAGTAGAATAAACTGTTTTCTCCTTAGTGTAGCAAAAGGAAAATGATAGAAGAAACTAGGGGTCTAGCCCGTTGGCCACTACAAGGGATTTATTGTGGGACTTAGGTCTCTTGTGGGGTGGAGGTGCTAAACTCAACTTTATCAAATTGCTCATCAGGACATATACGAGCTGGTGAAAAGTTAGTGGAAATTCATATTGAATAGCATCCATGTGAGTTCGATTCAGGGAGAGATGAACTATTATTAGAATTGGACGGTCGGACATAATTGTTATCTTTACTTGGTAGGATCTGGTTGTACGTCAGTAGGGAATTCATACTGAATAGCATTCGTTGTAGGTTCGATTCGGAAGAGATGAATCATTAGAGACGGGGTCGAACATAATTGTTCTCTTTACCTAGGAGGATCTGGTTGTACGTCACCAGACTCTACCATAATATTGGCCAATGCTTGCACATCCTATGGTTTACCTTGGCAACAGCGATGAGGGTTCGAAGTTGTTGTCCTCAGACATATCTAGGCGTAAGCATGAAATCTGAGTTATAAAAAAAAGATAAGTTGATACAAAGAAGAACCCTAGGAGGCCACGATGCTCCTAAAACATCGGATGCCAATTGTTGTCTTCTCCGTCCTTCCGGTCGCCGGTGCTTGGTAATCCTCGATCGCATCTTTCTATGAATCTAGATAATTTATTTTGCCCGAAATTTTCAACCATAAGGTTTCTACGATCGATTTGATGCACGTTAAGGAGACGCCTCCTTCAGCAACGGGATTGCAGTCGTCGATTACTCCGGCCAATGACGGCACTAAGTATATCAATTCCCAGATTTCTAATATACAGCAGTTGCCACATGTTGAGGCCACTCCGGTAGCATTCGATGGCACGTCTCCTCCTAGGGTTGTTGCTAGGGTTTGTTTAAACCCTAGCCCTGCTTCGCATATGCATGGCGCGATACCATACGGTCAAGGGACTTCTTCTTCGTTCAACATTGACAAACAGACTTCTGGGGATTGGAAATCAGAGATACACGATATGCCACAACACTCCCGATGGAAATGGGCCAAAAATTATGCAATCATTTGCTCATACCGTGTTGACGGGGAGACTCTTCCAAGCCGATTAAAAATGGGGAATATTTTTTCTTTTACCATGGGCGAAGATATTTATCGCCAACGTATTGCGGAACTTCGACACGCGTTAATTGGTCGTGTGATTTTCCCAAGGAAACGGGCGCGATGTTGGGCGATCTCAAGAAAAAGTTGACACATATATAGAATCCTCAATCTCCTTAGAAATTCATTCCCTGGGCAAGGGGTACTATAACATCCAAATTTGATTTGAGTGAGAGGCAATGGATTCTACAAAAGGAAACGTGGAATTTAGCCCAGGTTCAATTTGTATCATAAATTGGATTCCCGATTTGAACCCGTACAAATTCAATATGTCCAAGACTCAGGTTTGTGTTCGCATTTATGAGCTTAGTTTGGAATATTGGCATCCTTCAATGATTACGAAATTGGCTTGTGCCATAGGTACTCCGATGCAAATTGAAGTGTTTTCTTTAACGGGTGAGGTGGGCCACTTTGTCTGTGTTTTTGTCGAATTAGATCTTAACTCTCCCCTTCAAGAATGCATAATGGTTGAACGATCGGACATTGCAATTTTATTTCCATCGTATATGAAAATATTCTGGAATATTGTGTTCATTGTCGGATTGTAGGTCATAACATTAATCATTGTAGACAATCCACAACTCATGAGGTAAAACAAGCAGATGTTGAGGTGCGTCCTCGTAGTCGTTCGGCGGGTAGGCACTATAATAGGGGAGGTCTCCGGCTAAAAAGGATAAGGAGGTGGGTGAAACTTGGGTACAAGTAAAAAACAAAAAGGGACGACCCTCGAATGACAACCCGAATAATGGAGCTTCTACATCGGGTATTGCAACCTGGACTCGTTCGATATCCTTGAGAAGCTTAATGTCAATCGTCAATAGGAGGAAAATCATACCAATTTTGATGGTGGAGAATTGTATGGCAATGAAGTCAACAAGATAACGGTTAAGAACAATGATAAAGATGCTCAAGGAAACAAGGAGCGTTCGTTGGTGATCTACGAACCTCAACCATCAGATCCTGAGGCTGATTAGTTGGTTGACAAGGAGAAGGCTGACTTAAATAAGGTAATTGAGACTGTGAATAACAGTAACCCAATTAGTAATTACGTTTTAAAACCTAGTGATCCTTCAGAAAATTTTAATTCGACTGAACTTTCGGAGAGCATTCAAGCCATGGTGGCAATAGCCCCAAAGAGGTGGTCCGATATGGTGGAAGACGAAGAGCAAGATAAAAAAGAACAAGACAAATCAGAAGCTTTAAAGACCAAGCTAGGCGACTCTTCAACTACTCCTCTTGTCATTCACTCATGTGCTCCCTCAGATGCTATGAAGAATATGGACATTCTAGCTCGAGGATCCTGGGCCGGCATTCCACAAGATACATCAGATCTTCAAGACGATACTCGATCACATGCAAAAACAACAAATGACAATATCACTCGAAAATCCTTGAGACATACATGCCCTTCACTTAAATTGCGTTTTTAAGTTATTTTTGTGGTTTTTTCTTGAAATTTTGCATTGTTTTTCCTTTTCTACCTGATCGGCTTGTGATCCGGACTTTTTCCTTTCTTTTCATATATTTTCATTTATCTAAAAAAAAAGCTGAGTTATAAAAAAAAAACTAGTCGGGTATTCATTTTGTTGTATATTGTATTTTAAGTGTATATTAATAAAGTTTTTTTTATATATTTGATGTATTTTCGGTATAGTAATAAAAACATCAATTACAAGAAGAAACAAATTAGAACGTACAGTACATTAACAATGATCACCTTTAGTTTCTATTGACCAATACAGCAACATACACATATGCCAAATTAATTTTATTTTTTTTTTATCATAATTTTGTTTTGTATCATGTGTGTCATTCATACATTGTATACAATATTTTTTTCAAAAAATTAATTATACACACATAACATAATGTATGCATTATTTATAAAATATAAAATTTTGATAAAAATTCCCAATGATTGTATGAAGAAGTATATGTTGGAAAAATAATGAAGGAAATTGCACATTTGGGGTGCGATTTTCTTGGGAATTCGATTATCAAATGACAAAAGTAAAATTGGGTTCTTGTTCTACTCCATGAGAACATCGAAAATCGAATATTTATTTATCCAAAATGGTGTGTGGGTGAAGGAGAAATTAAATCTTAAAGTGGAGTATTGGAATTAATTTAAAAAAAAGAAAATATGTGTTTGTCTTCTTTGAAAGGTGGGTTTGTCCCACATGGGAAAACAAAAGTTTTTAAGACTAGTATATATAATGCTACCTTTTATTAAAGTGTAAAATTATATTCCATAGAGATTCTCTCTACACGCGCGCCCATAGAAAGGTGCAAATCACGGTCCGGTTCAGGCTCCGAACCACTGACTTGTGGGCGAGCGCGACCTACATACACAAAATTGAGACACATAGTCTAGCCTATATTTTGCAGATTTCTTTTTTAATTTTCGAAAATCTGTAATATAACAGATTTATTTGGAAATTAAAATGAATCTGTAACAACATATATTTAATTCCAATAACCTGCAAAATGATGTTTGTAACAACAATATTTTTATTGTTGTGTAACAACAAGTTTGAATTGATGTGTAACAGCAACATGTTTAAATTCTCATATTATTCTTCAGCTCTTTAAATAGCTGAGTTTCCAGGAATCTCAAACACACTCTCCACATCTGCATTTTGATATATTTCTCTGCATATTGTTCTTAAAATTCATTTGGCCTCCTGCATATTTTGGTGATATTTTCCAGGTTTTTCTTCAGTTCGCCGGATAGAAAGGTAATCTGGTTTTCCCGTCGTATCCTGGGAAATAGATGTCCAGAATAGGGGACGAATCTGTTTTAAGGATAGTATGTCAAACACACGATTCGGGCAATTTATTTTTATTAGTATTCTGTAATTTCAGTTTAACCAAATTTGTAAATTCTGTAATTTTCCTGTTTTCGATTATATAAGCTCTACTGCGAAATTTTTGCTAACAATATCTGATTTTGAAATTTAATCCTCATTCTTCTTTGATTCATGTTAGAAGATATGTGAATTTAATCGTACACGCTTTAGCTCAAGTCAAGGGCGGAGCCAGAAAATATTTCGGGATGGGCTGATACGCGAAAATAGGGTGGGCAGAATAAGAAAATCATATAAAATATACTTAAAATAATTTTTTTTCAAATTTTATAGTGTAAATTTTTTTTTCCCAAAAATGGGGAGGGCTTCTGGCCCAGGGTTGGCCCCCCCCTCCGCCATTGGTTCAAGTTCTCTTTGTCCATTAAAAAAAGAAGAAGAAAAAGTATTTGATTTTTCATCTCATTTTCAACATGCTTATTAATACCATTTAGAGTGATAAAGACAACAACACAATATCAACCAGTTCACGTTGGGTCCATTAATGAGGCTATTATGGTGTTTTTTTGCCAACCTTTGGTTTGATTATTGTCGTAATGTGGCCAAAAGAAAGGGGTCATTGTGTATTTGTTTGATATATCATACACCGACCCATTGAAAGTGAGTCATATAGAGCTAAGCATGACATCTACTAGAGCTGTCAAAACGGCTTGGAGCGGGCTGAAAAGGCTGTTATTTGGTGTGGTGAGGCCGATCAGCCCACCATCTCGGCGAACAGAGAATATCATGATCCAACACACGATAAGAAAACTAAAAATATAAAAAATTATATTTTTCCATATATTATGTACTTTAATGATTTAGTTTAACAAATAATTCAACAATTAAATAATTAATTTAATATAACCAAGTAATAAAGTTCATGAGAAATTTCAAACCATAAAGTTCAAATTGTAACATGACCTGAAATATTATATAAACAAACTTAATAAGTTAATAAAATTCTTTCAAAAAATCAAGATTGTTTAAAGAGAATTCCACTTAATCAAATTTCGACCTAATTCAAGTAATGTAATTGACATGTTGATGTGACATATGATGTTTATCTGTATGGCAAAGTGTTTCTAGTTTGAATAAAAATATAAAGAACAAAATTCATTTTTCAACTTAGACATATTTCCCCAATCCCAATTGATCTTAAGTTTTTTTAATAAGTTAGATCTTGGTTGGAGAATTTCAAAGAAACTGAAAGATATAGGGTTCGAACTCTGGTTAACACCCTTATAAAGGGTTAGTGATACTACTTAAGCTACAAGCTAGTGGTCCCAATTGATCTTAAGTTATAAGCACTTCAATTTTATTTTTTTTTAGTTTTATGTCATACTTGCACACATATGCACATTAAATATGATAATTTATGATATATATATATATATATATAAATTCAAAAAAACTATTATGTATATATTGTTATAAGAGATAAAATGATAGACCACTATAGCTTGTAGCTCAAGTGGTATCACTCACCTTTTATAAGGGTATTGACTGGGGTTCGAACCCCATATCTTTCAGTTTATTTGAAATTTATCGCCTTCCCTCCAAACCAGTAGTCCCAACTTATTAAAAAATAAGAGATAAAATGATAGTACTATTTTTCCTACTCATCCTCCTTTTACTTTTTCTTCTTCTTTTTTTTTTTTGGTTGGGAGGGGGGGGGAGTGTGAGGGGAGCTAGCCCACTGACCTCCCCCACCAAAGCCCGTGGACTAATTCGTTTAGGTGGTCCACTAAACTCCAAATCCATCAGGCGTATCCAGGGGGTGCCCCCACCCCCATTTTTTTAAAAAACATTAATAGGTAATTTTTTTTTAGAAAATTTTTTTATTTAATATTTATATGGTGTTTTTTTTTTTGTAGTTTTTTATCTGGTCCACCCTAATTTCATGTATCGGCCCATCCCCAATTATTTCCTGGCTATGCCACTAATCAGGTCTGACCCATTTTGACAACTCTAGTATCTACTATCTACACTTGATACTTAGGGTTAATGGACCAAAGTTTAGTTTGAAATCAACTTGGGGTCAGATTTTATTTGGAAGTGATCATATGATGTATTAGGCTTGAATTGATAGATTTGAAAGTACGGATTCTAAGTTCATAACAACAAATTCATTAAACTTGTTTGCATAATCTCGTCAAACAATAGATTTTAAATGCTTTAACTCCTACTTTGACTTATTTTATAAGTCATTATAGTAGATTTCAAATTTATCATATGGTTTCATTTGAAATCTTTTCCCTTAAAATTTCTCCCTCAAATCCAATGTTATATTATATCTCATATTCCATGACATAGATTAAAGCCAAGTGTCATTTGAAATATTTTCCCTGATTTTTTTTTATTTGTTTGGAAATTTCCTCAATCTTTGTGATGTTGATTTTTAGGATAAATTATTCCAAGTTAGGATTTTTGAATAAGCCCAAATCTTCTTCTTCCCAAGTGGGAAGTCTTCTAAGTCTTCTTCTCCTTGAGCTGCAAATCTTCTACTGAGAACTTGCCTGCACATATGCAAACTTTAGGGGTGTCCCTTGGGGTTGCCCAGGGAGGCCCGTCCGACGCTCAAGTCAGCACGATGATTGAGAGAAAATATAATACATTAACTAAATATTGAATAATATATAATTTAAGTGAGATTATGAGAGATTATCAGGAATTAACTAACAAATGAAGAGGATGGACCTTTATATACTGGGTGAATGGCCTCGTGGACCTTTATATAAACTGAATTATATATTAAATATTAAATGATATTTTTGCTCCAACACTTTGATATTTCCGTAGGGAATGATTTCAAGTCCAAAGGTCGTTTCCTTAATTAAAGAGTTAGTTCCTTGTTAGACAATCTAACGATTAGACGGATCCAACAAATAGATCTATCTGACGCACGGACTCAACAGTCCAATGACACAACAAAATATTAATACTTTTATAACCTACTAATACTTTTTATTATAAAAATTAAAAATCTTTCAGAGGAAAACTAGCTTTGTTTGTTTAACTCCCCTCAATCATATTTTCTTTCCAACTTCTTCCCCGAATCATCATCCAAACATACATTACGTTTTTCATTACATTTCTATAGTAATACACACATTTTCCAATATATCATATCAAACTTTCCTTCATCCAGAAATATCCCCAATCATCCTCAATCACTGAGAACAAACATACCCTAATATTTTTTTAGGAAAACTATTAATACATTTCACTGGGACTACTAATACTTTTGACGGAATAAACTAATACTTTTTAGGGGGTTAACAAATATTTTCTAATGAACTACGTAATAATACTTTTCAGAACTAATACTTTTCGGATGAAAAACATAATGTTTTTCAAATGTTCTGATGATATTATGTTACTATCCAATATTATAAAAACTAATTCTTTCAAGTGAACTACGTACTAATATTTTTTAGAAGGACATCGTCTGTTAATAAAATAAAAACATCACTATTCAGGTATTGGGATCAATCTAATAAATTTTGGCCGGTTAAACCGTATGACATGGGTTTTTGTCTTAATTAAATATCAAACAAAATTAGTTTTCTCTCGTTAGTTAATTTGGCAAAAATGAAGTTTGATTTTAATCCGTGTCATGGAATAGAAGATGGAATATGATTTTGGAACAGATGATCCATCTACATAATTGCCCTAAAATTTTTATTTTCATTTTGTTAGAGACAATCTTTTATTCCAAAATGCGACTACTTGTAAATTTTTTAATAAAACACATTATTCACTCACTTTCACTTTTCTCTCACAATCACATTTACTCGTTATTTTAAAAAAAAAGCCATCAAATCACCAATCATTATTACATTTTTTTCTCTCGAAAATTCGACTATTAATTCACTCACTCACACATCTCCAATCACCAATTATACCCAATAATTATTTTACTAATTTTATTTCGAATCAACTTTCATCATTACACCAATTACATTATTAAAATTCATCATTCTTCCTTTAAAATTATTTTCTCATTATTCTCTAATAGCAAAAAGATTTTCAAAATGAAAGGATATCCAATCGCCAAAAATTGAAGTAGGACTCTAAATATTAGCATATAGTTCGATCAAATTCAGACCATTATATGATTCAATTGAGACTCTATATTTTTACGTCAATAGAGCTTACACGCTCACTATGATCGCTTGCATCAGGCATAACAAATATTTTCTTGAACTTGAGCATGTAAAAGAATGGCAAAATCCAAAGTAGGAATGACAATGGGTAAGGTACCCACATATTTAAGGATATTCATACATGAACCCCTATAGTATTAATACGTACACATTCCAAACCTAATTAAGAAATTACACACAATATTTGTACTCTTTCCAAACCTATTTGCTAGTACTTTCATACTAACTGACCCTCTTAAAACTCGTTTATTTTATATGAAAACTTATAATTATATGGATATTTAAATAAGTATTTAAATGGATACCAAACCAAAAATTAGTTATTATATAAAAAATGTGTCTTAACATGTTAAATTCTTAATAATATATAGTATAATTAACTATGTTCAATAATGCAAGTCAAAGCATCTTTATTCATCAACTAAATAAAACAATCCAAATAAAATCAATATACTTTTTAAAACTATAGAATAAACATTAATACATTATTTAGTTCATATAACTACATCATAAAAATATAGTTATTTAAATGTATTCATACTAAAAGGTATTAATTTCCACCTATACCCGTCCCAACCCGAAACAAATTATCCATACTCGTCGTCATATTAGGATTTGAGTGGGTGGATACACATTTACCTGTCATGATGTCATCCCTAGTCTAGTCGGAAGATAAATGAAGGACGCAAGACGAGTTAAGCTAGTTTGAGGTATTTCAAGATTGAGTTTTGAATTATTTAACAAACTAGTATTTGACTGTCGATGTACGAGATGTTATGTCTTTGCAAAAAATGAAATTTAAGAAAAGCACAATATACATGTAATATAAAACATGAAAATACATAGATTACAAATTTTGGAAAACTTCTTTGTACACAACATTATTCGTTTGGCCGTCATTTGACGTATCATCGCCACAAACTAAGATTATTAATCCTTTGGGATTGGTTACTCGTGAAACATCAACATATAATTGGCCGTGACTGGAAACATGATTCTTTAGGTAAAGACCGACATGCGAGAGAGACTGTCCTTGGCTTTTGTTTATTGTCGTGGCATAGGAAACGATCAGAGGAAACGTCTTACTGAACTTGAAAGGAATTCGAGATCGAGGCGGGGTTAAGCGTCATTCACGGAATCAAAACTTTATGACCTGCATTTGCTCCCGTGAGAATTTTACATTCAAGTACATGTGTGCTAAACCTCATAATGACCGACCTCGTACCATTGCACAACCCAATAGAATAGTCTATGTTCCTCAAGAGCATTACATGAGTCCCAACCTTCAAATGCAGGTCGTGATTAGGAATGCCGGAACATCTTATTGTTTGATAAATGGTTTTATCATGATTTTGATGATTTTGTTTTTATACCAAACCAATGGTTTTAAAGGTTGTCCAAATACTCCTAAATGATTTAAAATGGTTTTAATATTTTCCGGAGTATTTCTTCAAGTTTTATTTTCGACAAAATTGGACAACACTTTTAATGATTTTGATGATTTTGTTTTTATACCAAAACAATGGTTTTAAAGGTTGTCCAAATACTCCTAAATGATTTAAAATGGTTTTAATATTTTCCGGAGTATTTCTTCAAGTTTTATTTTCGACAAAATTGGACAACACTTTTAATGATTTTTTGTTAATGTATTTTTACACCAAAACAATGTTTCTAAATGTTGTCCTAATACTCCCGATTGGTCTAAAATGTTTTCACTATTTTTCGGAGTATTTCTTGAAGTTTATTTTCGATATAAAATTGGACAACACTTTTGTTTTGAGGTCAACCGGTCGCCGTATAGGACAACCCGTGCACTGAGAACGCGTTTTATACTTGAAAACAGAGAAACATGCTTTGAGGGGTGTCAACCTTGTGTGTCAACCGGTATGGTCGGCCGGTCGACGACCCGTGTCGTGTCGGCCGTGTCCGGGAGCAAACTTGAAACAAACCTCCTGGACTCGTTTTTGGGTTTTGTTCGACCCGGACACGTGGGTCGACCGGTTGGACCCCCTCGTCGGCCGTGCCGCCTGTGTAAATGTGTATTCTCATTTTCAAACGTCTATTTGTGTGTGACCGACGCCGCCAAGTTTGACAAAAAAATTCGACCGTTGTGCAAACAGACAACTTTTCCCTAAATTGTGGGATTGATTTCTAACACTATAATCTTGATTTTAATTGCAATTTTTTTGTAGATATCGATTCCAAGAGGAGCCTATCAAGTATCAATCATCTCCTATAAATAGAGGAAGATTTGAAGCACAACAACAAGAGAGAATAACACAACACAACAAGATATACTCAAGCATGTAAGTCAGCGCTACGATAATCTAGAGGTGGGTGAATAGATTATCTCCATCTTTTCGATTTTGCCCTCTTTTTGTAATCCGAATGCTCAAAGACAATAATAAAGGTGCGGAATGTAAACAACACACGTCGATTTAAAGAGGTTCAACCCACCTAGGGGCTAATCCTCTACCCCAAATATATCAGGGATGGATTTCAAAAAGAAAAAGAATTTTATTAATTCCCAAAATTAATACAAATTCAACTTACAACACCTTGAAGAGCACCACACTCTTCTTCAACACCACCTTTGAGATTACCACAATCTCTTCTTGAAGATTACCACAATCTCCAACGGCACCTTGTGAAGATTACCACAATCTTCAACCTTGAAGAATACCAAATTCTTCAACACCTCAACAAGAAGATTACCACAATCTTCTCACACCTAACACCTAGATCACCCAAGTGTGTTCTTACCACAAGAACACTCACAATGATATCTTGTGTTGAATGATTACCCAAAAATTCAAGATTACAACTCGATAATTGATAGTACAATAGAGTGCAAGTGTAATCAAGAAAAGCCTAGACCTCAAGGATGTGAAAGTGAATAGCTAGGCAAATTACAACAAGAAATAAGACAATGTAAGAACAAGTGTATTCTTGAGTGTATCTTGTTGTGTTGTAGTTTTCTCTCTTATGTGTTGCTTCAAATCTTCCTCTATTTATAGGAGATGATTGATACTTGATAGGCTCCTCTTGGAATCTGATTTCTACAAAAAAATTGCAATTAAAATCAAGATTATAGCTGTTAGAAATCAATTCCACAATTTAAGGAAAAGTTGTCTCACTGCTGAACGGTTAGAATTTTGTTGCCAAACCTAAGGGCGACCGGTCGCGCACAAATAGATGTTTGAAAATGAGAAAACACATTTACACAGGGCGACCGGTCGACGGGGGGTTCGACCGGTCGATCCCATGCCCAGCCGGTCGAGCAAGACCAAAAAACGAGTCCATGAAGCTCTGTTTAAATTGCTCCCGTGCACCGGCCGACACCCCACCGACGGCCGGTCGACACCCGACGACGTCGACGCCACCGGCCGGCCGATCGACCATATGGGTCTACCACCACCCTGTGACCAGGTCTACCACCCTTTTTTCAAAGAAATGGCTTATACACTGCTTTTTTCACAACTTTCAGTGCGGGATGCCCTATGGGGCGGCGGTTGGCCTCAAAACAAAAATGTTGTCCAATTTTATATCGAAAATAAACTTCAAGAAATACTCCGAAAAATAGTAAAAACATTTTAGACCGATCGGGAGTATTAGGACAACATTTAGAAACATTGTTTTGGTGTAAAAATACATTAACAGAAAATCATTAAAAGTGTTGTCTAAAATAAAACTTGAAGAAATACTCCGGAAAATATTAAAACCATTTTAAATCATTTAGGAGTATTCAGACAACCTTTAAAACCATTGTTTTGGTATAAAAACAAAATCATCAAAATCATGATAAAACCATTTATCAAACAAAGCAAACACTTGGTATTTCATTGTTATTATTCTTGTTGTAATTTGCCTAGCTTATCACTTTTACATCCTTGAGGTCTAGGCTATTCTTGATTACACTTGCACTCAATTGTATTATTCATTATCGAGTTGTAATCTTGAATTTATGGATTATCATTCAACACAAGATATCCTTGTGAGTGTTCTTGTGGTAAGAACACACTTGGGTGATCTAGGTGTTAGGTGTAAGAAGATTGTGGTAATCTTCTTGTTGAGGTGTTGAAGAATTTGGTATTCTTCAAGGTTGAAGATTGTGGTAATCTTCACAAGGTGCCGTTGGAGATTGTGGTAATCTTCAAGTGAGATTGTGGCAATCTCAAAGGTGGTGTTGAAGAAGAGTGTGGTGCTCTTCAAGGTGTCGTTGTAAGTTGGTGTTGTATTAATTTTGGTAATTAATAAAATCTTTTTTCTTTTTGAAATCCATCCCTGGATATACTTTGGAGTGGTAGAGGATTAGGCCCTAGGTGGGTTGAACCTCTATAAATCGACATGTGTTGCTTACTTTCCGCACCTTTATTATTGTCTTTGAGCATTCGGTTCGAAAAAGAGGGCAAAATCGAAAAGATGGAGATAATCTATTCACCCCCCCTCTAGATTATCGTAGCCGCTTGGACTTACACTTATACCGTTTAAGAATTCTGGTGTGTGCAGATCATGCAAGAAATCAATATTTGCATCTGATTTGCAAGTGTTGTCAGAGTTAAAATACGTATGAGATGAGTTCATGGAAGTCGACATCCAGGGTCGGTGCTAAGATAACTCTGTCCTTCAAGTATGTCGGATCATCAGTGGCATCTTTAAACATTGGATAAGTGTTTTCGACAATAGTTGAAATTGGATCACCAGATGAGTGGAGCAAATTATCTTCAGGAATATCAATAGTGGCACAACCATCATTCACTCCTCCAGTTGTTCCATCTCCAATGCTAGCGATCCATTCATAAAATCTCTTCAAATCTTCATAATCATCTGTTTCACCCAGACTTTGAAGCCGCATGTTTTTCGTCAGTCTAAGAACCTTGCAATATTTCCATAAATACGATGAATTTATCGTGGCATTGACAATATCCTGTCGGCTTCCCTTGGGTACAACTGGCAATATATGTCTGAAATCCCCACCAAACACGATTGTTTTACCTCCAAATGGGACGTCGGGATTATCCAGGATTGTGGCACTCATAATGTCTCGTATACTTTTGTCCACAACCTGAAAGCAATACTTGTTCATGATTGGAGCTTCGTCCCATATTATGAGTTTACAACGAACAATCAATTCGGCAAGTGGACTCCCCATTTTGATTTCGCACGTGGACGATTCATTTGGATTAATGGGTATTACAAATAGAGAGTGTGCAGTCCTTCTGCCAGGCAATAGAAGAGCAACTATCCCGTTGGATGCCACATTCAGTACAATATGCCCTTTAGATCTCAACCCCAAAGATAAAGCCCTCCATAAATATGTTTTACCAGTGTCTCTGTATCCATACACAAAGAACATACGACCTCTATTCGATTGAACATCACTCATGATTTAGAATACACGCCATGTTGTTCACCAGTCATGTTTGAAAGAAGATTATTGTGTTTGACGGCCAGAGCTTACATAGCGCAATTCATCGTATATCAATCTGTTTTGACTTATATCCATACTATCAACATCCGGAAACGGCATCGCATCAAACTCATGCAAACTCCTACCACGACTGCACAATAATTTTTCAATCTCGGAAAGTGCCAGGTTCTTGATTTGATCCCCACTCAGCACGAGTTCTATTAGAAAAGAACAAACATAAAAATCTGTAAGAATAAATAATTTAATATAAAAAAAAGTATTTTAAAAACAAATATATGAATTTTACACTGAAAGTATCTAATATATAATCATTGGATTAGTACCTTGATGTTGCATAAGGAGACGTCGTTTATATAGAATATCATCCGAAAGATATTCCCAACATTTTTTCCATACCAATTCTGGTCTGCTCAAAGAATCGATGATAACAATAATACAAATAAAATCAAGATTTTCTCGTGCACTTGCCCAAATGACTCGCCTTGATGATGTCGCTAAACCCAAACATAAAGCATAGGCTTCACAATAAGAAGAGTGTTGAATACCTTTAATCTTCTTATTATTATTATGACATGTAGCACCACAGACAACATTTATAAGGCACCTCAAATAATACATGTCACCACATCCAGGAGGAACATAGTGCACACGTCCTATAGAATTTCCTGCCTTTCTCGGTGCCCACTTCCTAATGTTTGATTTCCATGTGAATTTCGTAGGAGCTTCTGCATAAGTCAATTCTCTGGCTACAAGGTAAATCTTGTTGGCTTCCATCCATGCCAAAAATATACTTTCTCTAACGATATTTTTGTTAATAACATCGTCTATCCTTTTGTCATCATGAAAAATAACACTCTGCTCGTTTTCGAGATGGAAACTTAGCCTTTCAACCGTTATACTGCATCTCGTATCCCAGTAATCTCCATGCTGCCTCACATGACGAAACATATCTACAATCGTAATACATGCTCACTTCGTCAACAGGTTTTCCAGTGTCTTCATCACCGTTGCTCTGATAGAATGATGCAGTTACACGATCATGGCCCTTATTGACATACTTGAACAAATATTTTATTAACCGTGACTGATTACACCATTCTACATTAAGGTGAGCCCCGTACTTAAGTAATAATAGACGATTATGAGGCACAACAAATCTATTGTCAAGAGGGACGCCATTTTTCTCAATAACTCTGCCATTATTTCTACGTCTGTATCGCGGGTAACCTTCTTCGTCGATTGAAGTAGCGTCAACAAACTTTTTTGGAAAATGCTTCGTATAACGACCATCAACCATGCACAGAGAACTTTTCCTTACATCGCCAGACGGACCATGAACCATGAAGTCTCTAACAACAACATAATAGCACAAATCATCTCTTTCATCGGGTATCTCTGCCGATATGATTTTATCTATATCTTATGTATTTAGATACTTAGCCTCTTTGGCCAGAAAGAGCATAATATGGGCATGAGGTAATCCACGTTTCTGAAATTCTATGGTGTATATCACTATAAACCACAAAACAAAAAAAGTAACGAAATAAATTAGAATTGACCAAATATTAAAATTTAAAGTTATATAGTAAAAACCAACTTAATTTTTTATAACCTGAGACAACGTTTCCAAATATTTTGTTACGACGAAAATTCCTGATCAGAGCATCAAGCTTCACTTTAAAAATTCTGCAAATAATATATGGACGGTCTTCGGGATTAAGTTTTCTACTCTCAAGAAAGCGAACAATCTCTGGCCATTTTGGATTTGAGGTGAATGTGGTAAATAAATCAAGATAATCGGCCCATCGACATATGGCCATTGCATCTTGATAGTTTTGTATCATGTATCGAGCACCCCCGGTAAAACTCGAAGGTAAGATAATTCATTTTCCTTGTGTGCTGGGTTCAGTGTCTCCACGAAACACAGCATCTGCGAGACCCCTATACATATCAACACGCAACTTCTTCTGATTCAAATTTACGTATCTCAATCGCACTGATTCAACCATCGTATAAGCATCAACAACAAAATACTGGAATAATCGTCTTGACGACACAATCATAGAAGGTTCATTTCCCCTTTCGTGCATACGATATGAAAAAAATTCTCGAACACTAACTGTTTTCCTTTCTCTTGTACTGGTTGTATTCTTGAGGTCTGAGAATGGGATGTCTTCTCTCAAAACCATCTTCACTATAAGGCAATCGTTCAAAATACCGTGTCATGCACTTATCACCGATCTGGTGGTCGGGCCGTGCGGTAAGGTCCTAATAACCGTTTTAACGGTTAAACTCAATACTTATCATACTGCCTAAAACCGGTTGAACCGAATTTGTTTTTGTTTTTTTGTTTTTGTATTTTTTTCACTTTTTTTATAAAAATAGAATTTATAAACTTAATATTTAATATATTTATATCATTTTTGAGCTAAATATATACATTTTTTTTTTAACTAAACATATACAATTTTCCTTTCTATATTAATAAATTATATTCATATTTTATATAATATAATTTCAAATAAATATTTTTATTAAAACCGGTAAAACCGGCGGTTGAACCGGTCCGACCCAAAAACCGCATACAATCACCGGTATGGTATTTAAAACACTATAAAGCGGAAAGAACAATGGAATCTGTAATGCCAAGTAAGAAGCATTCAACTCATTTATCCACTTCAATAGACCGATTTCTTGTCTCGATCACAATATCTCTATCTCCTAAAGCTTCATCAAAATCACCAACATTCAAAGACGCTACTTGAACACGAAGGCGAATTATATGTTCGGGCATAAGCGTCTCTTTCACCAATAAGCCGCAATCTAACATCCGAATGTCTGCATTCTTGAATCTTTTCTCTTGCCATTCTAAATGTTTTTACCAAAACATTATGTTCATCAAGCATTTCTTTAAGTCCAATAACGATATCTTCATGCAGATTATTTGTTTCACTTCCTTGCCTACAAAATTTGAATATTTAATAAATTAAAAATACATTAGCATGACCAAAAATATATTAAGATAGTAGTCAATATCTATATTTTAACAATAAAAATAAAACAAACCTGATAGAATTTAGTCTATGTGATGCTTCATTTTCAGTATCATATATGTAAAATTGTGCAAATTTCGGAGTTGAACCATCGGACGCCAATAAACTACCAATTAGATGATAGTTCTGCCCATACATTCGAAAGACCGGAGGTCCACCACCTCTGTTTATGTCGTTGTCGATCTTACCTCCCATTGATGTGAAACAAATCATGTTGTTATAAGATCTAATGTTATCTTGAAAGTGTTTGCTTCTTTCACTATCACAAAACAATAATTCTCGAAGCAAAAAAGGTGGTTGCTTTAAGGTAGGAAGCTGGATAATCCCATGACTGCAACAAAGAGAATATTGTGGGTTATTGGATTTAACTCGAGCGTTTATTCTTTCATCGTACCAAAACATGACTGCACAAAACCGACACCTATAGGTCGCATCACCGATATCCTAATAATCTGTCAATTTATAAATTAATTAATAAATTTTAATTAGTAAAATCTTATAAAATACAAAAATTAATTTAACAAAAAACATATACATATATATATATATATAATTTACACTCACCAAGGTTTATCATCGTATTTATCTCATTGGTTTGATATGGAAATGGGTTTAAATCCATATTACTATGCCTTGATCGAGCGTCTTTATCATTCATAGTTATCTTGATGGGATCGACTATGGTTAGATTAATTATCGTTTTGAAATTACAAATCTTCTTCGAAGATCCCACTGATACACGACAAAAGCTGCTATTTGGATTCTGAGTGTTGCCAATCGGGGAATATATTGTTATAAACATTAAATAATATTTCATATAGGAAATATAATAAAACATTAAGTATATAAAAAGTTTATTTATAACAATAAAACGTTAAGTATACCATTTGTAATGTCACAAATGCTGGATTTTGAATAGGAATAAACAATTTCGTTGGGCGTATCCTGAGAAGCAACTCGTTTAGGAAACTTCTGAGGTCTTTTCTCGAATAGTGTCATGTTTTCTGTTAAAAAAATATATAAAAAATTGAAATAAATTAAATGAATTATGATTTATATTCAATAATGTTATTCAATAAATAAAAAAATAAGCTAAATATACCTTGTGTGAAGCCATTATGCCGGGAGCTCGGAAAAGGAAAGTTCTATTTCTCGATGAAACCTGAGAAATAATGGTTGAAGATGGATTTCCAATGCTATTACCATTTGTGATGTCACTAAGCGGGGATCTTGATAGTATGCAAGCATTTTTGCTCGACGAAATATCAGAAACAACTCTCGTAGGTAGCCGCCCTGATATTCTCAAATTTTCCGTCACAAATTTTAAAAGGATTAGAATAAAAAATATGCATACATGCTTTAATTAAGAAATTAATATGCATACAAAATTTAAGAAATTAATTTTATTAGACAAATATAGTAATACGTGTTTACATACTTTAATACAATTCTAGTATATAAAAATGAGTATAAATTATAGAAAAAACAAACTAAAAATAATGTTATTCATTAAATTCTCGAAAAAAAATGATAGAAACACTTTTTTCTTTTAAAAGTATTATTTGTATTAATATGCACAAAAAATAATATTTTGTAATTTAGTTATTTCAAAACAGACAAATCATTATTTGTTTTTAAATTTAGTTATTCATATGTTATCCATTTTTCAGGGAAATAAATTTAATCAATTTTTGTCAATTTGTATTAAAATATATTAATACTATTTGGTTTAGGGTTTTCTCAGTTCATTTGCGCCGCTCCTATCTCTCTTTAGCTATAATTTTTTTTTTTCGAAATTTCTATTAAAACTTTGATTTCTGGGTTTGTTAGCTTTCAACTTTGATTTTCTCACCACAATTACAAATGCAATTTTGTCAATTAATGATTGGATCAAGAAATTTTTTTTTTATATATTTAAAAATATTATTTCGGATTTTGGCAACCCAAAAAAAAATTATCTCAATTAAATTGAAAAGCCCAATTATTTTCTAATCTTTGGATAACAAATTTATAAGATGACTTAGCCCATTAAGAAAAGCCCATAATTGAAAACAAACCAAAATAAATCTGGCCAATTTACATCATTGATCGGACAGATGTCCTCCATACACGTGTCCAGGAATCGGACCCAGATGTATGACACATATTTACTCAATGTTGTAAAAAGCGCTAGGCGACAGACTCGGGCCTAGCGCCTAAGCGGAGCCTAGGCGGGGTTAGACGGGACGTAGGCAGGATTAGGCGGACCTAATCGGAAAAAAAAATCATAGGTGGACAAGGAAAGCCTAGCGCCTAGGCGCGGATTAATTGGGGCTAGGCGAGGATTTTTACAACAGAGTATTTACTTAAGTTGCACTAATGTGCGACACGTGTGCACAACGTGCAGTCCGGATGAAACAATAGAAGACATCCGATTTCTAGGGTTTGTTCTTTCATTTTCGGCCGCTCCTCTCTCATTTTGCACAGACCACAATTTCTAAATCCTCCATGGCCGATTTTCAGTTCCAAATCTTCAAAAAAATTGAAGTCTAACTTTTAACAAAATTCGATCGGCCGCTCATCTCTCATTTTGTATAGACTATAATTTCCAAATTCTCTAAGGCCGAACTCCAGTTCCAAATGGTCCAAAAAATCAAAGTCCGAAATTTTAACAAAATCCGAAATTAGTTTTTGGGTTTTAAAAGTTTCAGAGTTTCATAGTTTTCGGAGTGTTCTTCCAATCTATGAATGTATTTTCATGTTTTTTTAGTCTCATCTTGCATCGAGGCCGCGTCCTTTAAAGGCATCATCGCCTTCTTTCTAAAATGACCATACCTGGTCATATTTTTTTTTGTTTTAAATATATTATTATAAAATCCTATCGCTCTTTAAATTTATAAAATTTCTACATGTTTTGCATGTTCAAATTTTTCGGAAAAAAGAAAATTTTGTGAATAAGTTTCCAATTTACACGTTTATTTCCTAGTTTATATTGTTCCAAATCATTTTTTTTTTAATTTTTTTCATTTTTGATTATATTTAATGTGACTTTCCGTCGGTCACAGTGAAAAAATGAAATGGAGGCGACTGTAGAAGTGTCATCGTGATATGTTTCGGTGGTGGAAGAGAAAACGAAATCTGCAGGCAACGATCAGAAAGTTCGAGAAAGAAGCTTAGGCATCTACAGTTGGATCGAATTTTTTAATTTTAGTCGTATTTAGTTTCCATTTTAATGTTCATAATAAAAAAAAACGTGTTATTGTTTCACTTGATAAATATTTATTGTGCCCAAAAAATGTTATAACTGTTGATAGAATATGATAGATATTTACAGATCTGTTGAGATGTTGTACAAAAATAGTTTTTATTAGATCCCAAAGGTATTGATTCAGAAAAAATGTTGGAGGCCTCTACGGGAAGTCTTATCTTCTCGATTTATTCGAGTTTAAAAGCTATAACAGTTACCATATTTCTGGGATTTTCCACAGGGTTTTTATGGATTACTACTATTTGATTTATCTTAATATTTTTTGAAAATTTTAATTTTAGTTATACTGAAAATTAGTAAATTAATAGTAAATAATTTTTAGATATTTTACTGAAAATACAACTTCATAATTTCGAGCACTATATTGTAGTGGTTCGTTAAAAAATATTTTTTCATTTTCTGACACGAGATACACATATTTGTACAGATTCTCCAATGCAAATATATGAAGATGTACCGTTAGCCGAGAAGATTAGATAAATTTTCCTCATTCCCTAATTCTCAAATTATTAAACTGCATTTTCATAACATATATTCACATGTTTTTTATTTGTTTTTAAAAAAACATAATTGCAGCTTATGTTTTGACTTTGAAAACATGTTTTTAACCTATTTTCTAATTGGTCTAGAATTTCTTTGATTTTCTTCCAGTTGAACTCAGCCACCTTAAGTAACAATAAAATGGTCTTCAGATAAGTCGAATAAAATACATTTTCTCTTAAAGTTATTTTTTCTTGAGACTTGGTGACTATTATGAACCATTTCTATTTGTTCTAAGGTTACATCACGTTGTTGAAGTAAAAATTCTCAATTTTTTAAAGATAAGTTATTCAAATGACTTTGTTAAATTCTTTATGCCACATTATACATTATACACTAACTGACTAACATTGTTTTATAATGTGTCTCAGATTACACTCTGCGTACTTTACATAACGATGAAGAAAGCATTACAACATGAGAACAGAACCATATACAGATAAGTTACAAAAGCTACTACTACTACAAAAGTACAGTAAATTATAAGTTTCATGAAAAATCTACATTCAAATGAGTCAATTAATATAACAAATAAGCATAAAAAACATAATACCATTTTCAATATCGTCATCTCTTGTGCGTTTATTTCCCGCAATTGAATGTCCTGATAGGCTGATAGCTGCTTCCTGATTGAGATGTGTGTTTATTTCTGTGATTTACGGTCCTTCTTTGCTTTGGTATGTCTAATGTCTGTTTGAGAAGTTGTTTGTCGCTTTTGCATATTTATAATGTAAAAACCTATAGTGAATCTTTGATATATTCTATTTTCAGAAATATGGAAATAATATAAAATCTTTGTGAATCAATGAGATTTAACATACCATCCAAATTTTTTAATTAATTATAAAGTCAAATATCAAAGTCAATTTTAAATACCAGTAAAAAACGTCAAAGATTTAATATTGAAATATTTGTGGGAAATATCTGTTTATTTTCTTAGTATAGATAAGATATCAATCATATATATTGATACCAAGAAAACCGTGTAACTAATACGTATCTGTTTATATCACCATGTAAGCATACTATAAATAATATAAATTATTTACAAAAAAAACTAATTGCATATTATGTTAGGTTGCATGTGCACCACTGTATGATTTGAATCACCTCTGAATATGATGGATAGAGCCCACCAAAATTTCTAATGTTTTATAGAACTTTTAAATGTGCAGCTTTTAAAATAAAAGAATGCATACATGCTCCATTTTTTATACGTTTGGTCTGTTATTCAAAAAGCGTGTTTCTTAAAATATAAAATACGTGTTATTTGGGTTGTCATGTTATGTGAAAACTATTTTTTTTCACTGGAAATTATGTTACTAAATGATGATTTTGATTTTTTTCATGTTTCATTACAATTCCTTTAGCAGATTCTAAATTATATTAATATTTGGCTAGTAGTACAAATGTGTTAACAAAGTGCTAAGGGCCTAAAATTTACTGTGATATTTAACTGGAAATCAATATATATTCACTCATTTTGTTTAAGTTACAAATTAAGAAGACCCTTAGCTAAAAAACCACTTGACCTATACCATGAGTGTAGTAGAATCTTGTTGGTGTTGGAGTCTTCAATTTAAATTATTTTACCCTTGTATTGTATCTTTTTATTATTTTTTTTTCTATAAAATTTATCTACTGCTTGGTGAATGTTTTACTGTATACAGAGGATTGGCTGGAATTCTGGTACTGAATGTAGAACAAAAATTCAAAATTTGAGCTAGATTCATTTTTTAGTTACATGTGTAATTTTTAAGTTTAATTTAAAGTTTATCATAATACGAATATTTGATTTTTAAGTATAATAATCGCACACATTATTAATTAAATAAATTGTACAAAAAACAAATTCAGAAAATTCTTAAATAATAAGAAACAAAGATAATATGTATTTATTACTTGAAAAAACACGAAATTCCAGGGCCACATATACCAGCCAAATCCGCAAGGATCATTATTCAATAAAAAAAGCTAATAATAAAAGTTTATGAATCAAAAACTAAATAACTCATCCTAAACAGAAACAGAATACTAAAGCAGAATACTGAAGAACACTCATCCCTAACCAGAAGCAACTAATTCTAAACGTCATCCACCTTCTCTTTCTTTGGCATCTTCATATTGTTTGATGAGGAAAATTCCTCTAACAGCTTTCGTTTAATTGAAGAACCCCTCAGCCACTGTATCTATCTTCTTCACCAACTTGTTTGGTGTACTAATTTTGTCTTCTAAAGAATTGTCATCATAAACTTCTCTCCAACTTGTGTAAATTTTTTGGGGCACTTTTTGCATGACAAATGTTAGAAAAATATTTTTATCTAGATTTTGATGATTTTATTTAAATGAGTTTTTATACCAAAACAATGTTTATAAATGTTGTCCAAATACTCCTAAATAATTTAAAATATTTTTACTAATTTTTGGTGTATTTCTTAGAGTTTATTATTCGATAAAAATTGGACAATACTTTTGATGATTTTGTGTTAATTGGTTTTTACACCAAAACAATGTTTTAAATGTTGTCCAAATACTCCCAGTTGATTTAAAATATTTTTACTAATTTTTTGGAGTATTTCTTGAAGTTTATTTTTGAAAAAAAGCGGACAACATTTCAATTTTGAGGTCGACCGGTCGAACAAGAGGTCAACTGGTACCTGGAGAACGCACAAAATGAAACAAAAAGCAATTCTGTAAAAAAAAAGGAAGGGCGACCGGTCCAGGGTAGGGCCGACCGGTCGGACTCCCCTCCGACCGGTCGCGCTTTGTAATCTTTTGACAGCAAAATTTGTACCGTTGGACATCCTTATCAGCAAATTTGCTTTTCATTTTTGTACATTATTTCTACATTTTGTGATCCTCTTTTTGTAGACAAAAGTGAAGAAGGAGGAGTCTATATTTGTGAAGACTCTCCTATAAATAGAGGATGATTTGAAGACACAAATGAACAACACACAAGCAAATACACAACAAGAAATCTGCAAATTTCTAAGCTTTCATATTCAACACTCTTGTTGTATTTATAGCCTAAGTATTTCACTTTCACATCTTGAGGTCTAGGCTTGATTCTTGATTACACTTGCACTCAAAATTGTAATATTCATTATTGAGCTGTAATCTTGATTTTGGTCATCATTCAACACAAGACATCCTTGTGAGTATTCTTGTGGAAAGAATACACTTGGGTGATCTAGGTGATAGGTGTTTCAAGAGTGTGGTGTTCTTGAGGTGTTGAAGAATTTGGTGTTCTTCAAGGTTGAAGATTGTGGTAATCTTCACAAGGTGCCGTTGGAGATTGTGGTAATCTTCAAGAGAGATTGTGGTAATCTCAAAGGTGGTGTTGTAGAAGAGTGTGGTGTTCTTCAAGGTGATGTTGTAAGGTGTTGTATTAATTTTGGTAATTAATAAAATCTTTTTTCTTTTTGAAATCCATCCCGGATATACTGGGGTGGTAGAGGATTAGGCCCTAGGTGGGTTGAACCTCTATAACTCGACGCGTGTTGTTTACTTCCCGTACTTTTATTATTGTCTTGGCTTATTTGTTTCGAAAAAGAAGACATAATCGAAAAAATGGAGATAATCTATTCACGCCCTCTAGGTTATCGTAGCCGTTTGGACTTACAACAAATAAACCACCAATCTTCAATAAAGGAGAAGATGTTGGCACTAATCCAAAAGCTTCCGACCTATTATGGAATTAAATGAACCAGTTAACTTGTGTTAATACATTCAGAAATTAAAAAAATAAGGCATCAAATTAAAAAAGAATTACCTCTTCATTAGCATATAACTGATCAATCAACCTAAATGGTGATTCACCAGATGTCAAATCTCCGGGAATAATTTTCGTAGACGGGTATGATACAGGACTGATGGAACGGACAAGATTATCATTTTTCACAATGCTGAATTATTTTTTTTTCCATTGTTAGTAAATGCAATAGGTTTATAAAAAAAATATATTACTTTTATAGTAAATAATATAAAAGTATCAAACCTTATCTTGAAATCATAAATTTCCTGAATGTCATTGTTCACAATCATCTTAGTGACGTAAAATGTGTTCAAAACTTTCACCTCATCTAAAATAAACACACAACATCGATACAAAAACACAAATAATATAATAATGTTAAATATAAAAATTTAAAATACAAAATCTTTTAATATTTTAAAATACGAAAACTGAATACAATAAAGTGTAATAAATTAAGATACTTGAATATATTTTAAAATTATTATATCTCACCTCGAAATACCCTGGCCCTATAAAACTGAAGAATTATAACCAAACGTTCAAAAGTATGCTTTATTACTCCAAATCTTATAGCGTGATGTCGATGAAATGCATTTGCTTGCCACAGAGCTCCTTAGATTGAGAAGATTGCATAGCCACAACCAATCAACCCTTCCTATGATATATGAGTTTTACAAAAACAAAATACATCAGTCTGTATAAATTAATGCGTAGCTAATTAAAATTTCAGCAAAAAAATAAAAATTCAGTACATACCAAAAAGCATAGTTTCATCTACATTTTCAACACTTGACAAATCTCTGAAACTTTTGAAATTGAACAAAAGGCGAGGAAGCGAATTGTCATCCAACTGAAAGATGTGTGTCTTACCATGGAACTGAATCTTGAATTTGGTACATGTGGTTTTGTATTTGTCTGTATAATACGCTATGCCAAAGTATTCCTATGGCATAAACACGCCCTTCGTTCAGTCGATTCTTAAATTGTGCGACATTAGCCTTTCGTATAGTACCGTGAATCCTATACCCCTGCAACAAAAATAAATTGAAACAACATTAGAGCATGTGATGGTATAAGCTATTTAAACAAATTATTTTTAATTAGGCAAAAAGTTTCATACCTCAAAGATCATGGAATACGCACTCCAAACTCGTGTCCTAAACACATTATTTTAAATAGGCTTCTCATAAAGTCTAACCAATCGCAGTTTCATAGCCAAATTGGACTTATTAATGCTGATGTCTTTGATCAATGTCATGAGCGGTGTCATTAGCTTTGTATTAGTACTAAAAAATTGTCTGTAATATTTATTCGCAGAGAAATTGCTTGCCATCGAATCGTTAAAGAAATCGTTAATCACAACTCATTTATATATGCAATTGAGTGGGTATATTTAAGGTTAAAATATTATTGTCTTTATTTGTACAGATTTATAAAATTTTCGTACCAAATCAGTATAATTTGCAGATCAAGTCAACATATTCTTTTTTTGAACATAAAATTCAATTTGCTTTATGATATTTAAGATTAAAATATTATTGTCTTTATTTGTATAGATTTGTAAAATTTTAAGTAGCAAATCAAAAGATAATTCATGGAATGGGTTTCTAATTCTTGCTTTATGATAATGATCAATCAATTTAATATTACCTTTCATATAAACTATTTATTTTTAACAGATATTGTTTGTGGCTTACAATTAATTATTATTTCCATCGATTGATATTAACAAACTTGTTGGGCAAGCATTATTAATTATTAATTTTCGATTAAATTGATGCGAGAATATATCGGTTTTTATATAACGAAATTCTAAATTGCATTTAGAATGAAATATTAGAAAAGTTATAGCTGAATTGATATACTCACTTTAATTATTGTTATCATTAATTGATTTATTGAAATCAACAAACAAATTTGGAAAAATAATGAAATATTCGGAAAGTTATAGCCGAATTGATATCTTCACTTTAATTATTGTTATCATTAATTGATTAATTGAAACCAACAAACAAATTTGGAAACTTTCATTTTTCCAATAATTGCCTTGAGATCACAACTCTTGCCTTTAAAATTATTATAAGAGATTTTGTTTACTTAAAACTAACTATCATTACCTTTAATAAAGCAATATTTTGTGATTAATAATAAAATTAATTTGATGAATTACTATTTATAGATGAAAAAAAGCGGGAAATATGTGTCTTACTATTTCCGAAGCGTCTCTTATTATATATACTAGCTTTTTACGTGCGGCCGGAGTGTTTTCTGGATGCGGTGTTGCTATATAAATTGAATATCATTAAAATATATAAGATCTATATATAATGTAACAGAATACAAAACTTAAAAAAATAAAATTACAAAAGTATAAAATTAAAATTACAAATTTTGAAATACTTATTTTAATACAACATTAGTTGTTTGTTTGTTGTTTGACGCATCGTCGCCGGCTCGCCGCAAACTAATATTTTCAGTCCCTTACAATTAGTAACTTGAGAAACTGCAACATATAATTGGCCATGACTGAAAACAGGGTTCTTCAGGTATAGACCGACATTAGAGAAGGATTGTCCTTGACTTTTGTTTATCGTCATGGCATACGACACGATCAAAGGAAATTGTCTTTGCGAGAGACTTGTCCTGCTATGTTCCCATTTTTCGTGTAAAAATCAAAGTAATAATAAAATATACAAAATTGAAACAAAAATGATGTATAAATAATAATATAAATTATATATATCGTATATTATTGAATTTCAAAAAATTCAAAATATATTTCCGTAAATGAATTAATTTCTACTTAACACGAAAAAAATTTACGTACATTTTTTTCATATTATTCAGGGCTACATATAAAAATTAAATCATCTAATAAATTATTTTATCTATTTTTAATTTCTAAAAATAAAAAATACAATACAATAAAATAAAGACTAAAATATAATAAATAAGCTCTTCAAAAGAAAATCAAAGAAAAGGTCCATTGATGAATACAATCCAATTAAAAAACATTAGACCTTTATTAATAAGCCCATTTGGATATTTGTTACAGCCCATTTAGATGAGTCCTAATCCAAAATGGACGGTCCAGATCCCCTGACGGATGTAGGCTGGGCCAACCTGGGCCCTGGCCCAACCCATTTTCAGAACAATAATACTAATAGAAATAAAAATTAAGTGTAGCCCAGAAATTTTAAGTTTGGGCCCACAGTATATTTAATTTTTGGCCTAGGGATTAAGCCACAAGCCCACAAAACAATAACATTAAATAATTTAAAAAAAAAAAAATGCCCAGCCCAATATGTTTTTTTTTGAGAAAAAAGTATGAAGTATGTTTTTTTTTTGAGGAAAAGTATGAAGTATGTTGAGTAGATAACAAAAGTACAATTTTTTGGGGCAACTCACGGCAGTGGAGAGGGCAAAATACAAAGGGCTTCTTTTTGGAATAGTTTTCAGCTCAATGGGTAAAATATATTAGGGGCGTGCAAGAGTTCGGTTATATGGGCGAACTAAATCGAAACCGAAAATTCGGTTCGAACCGAAACTGAACCGAAAAATTCGGTTCGATTTTAGTTTTTTTTTTTTAGATTTTTGGTTTTCGGTTCGGTTCAGTTTTACAATGCCGGTTAACCAAACCGACCAAAAAACCAAAATCTTTTTAAATTCTTTTTATTTATATATATATATATCATACATAAGTTGATAACTTGACTAGCAACTCTCATAAAAAAAAGCAATTTTGCTTCTATAAAATCGAGTGAGGGCTGAACCAATAACACAAAAAAGCACTTTTTTTTTTTTTTGTCAAGAAAATATCCTCAGTCTCGTCCCTCAGGTTCAATCTCACGTCACAACAAAGAACACTCAAACTCAGTTTCTCTAGCTCTCTTGCATCTCTCTCGCGCTCTCACCTCTCTCTCTCTCTCTCGCTCGCTCTCGCTCGCTCTCGTTCTCGCCTCTCTCTCTCGCATCTCTCTCTCGAATCTCTACCAGGTTAAGGTATGTATTTCACAGCCCTATATTATAAATTGATATGCATTTCTTTCAATTTGCACAGCCCTAATTAGGTTTTTGAAGAGGATTTGATTATAAATTGGTATTCCTAGTTCTTACTCCTATTTCTAGGGTTTGTAATCTGTAGAAATATAAATTTGTAGATTAGTTGGGTATAAATTTGTAGAATATTTGTGTATAAATTTGATTATTTGTGTATAAATTTGATTATCTGGGTATAAATTGATTATATGTGTTTTGTAAACTCATAAATTGAAATTGGGGATAAATTGATTATTTGTGTATAAAGTATAAACTGATTATTTTGAGTATATATTTTAACTCTCAGATATGAAAAGTGAACAATTGAGGAATACTCCACCTCCTGGTTCGACTCCTTCATGTGGTCAATTTCGGCCGGTTCGTATTTTAACTCTTAAATATTTTCGGCCGGTTCGGTTTTTAACCGAAAAACCGAAATTTCGGTTCGGTTTCGGTTTGGCTTTTTGGCGAACCGAAATTTTGGTTCGGTTTGGCCGAACGAACACCCCTATAATATATTCTAGCCCTAATCTATTGCCAAAGTATGTTAGGTTTGGTTGTTTGATGTTTGAATTGAATAGATTTTGTCTATAATCTGGAAATTTATGTTTGAACTCAAAAATGTGATTTTTACACTTGAACCGTCAATCTGCAAAATTTCTAATTCTATTTGTAATTTTGTATTAATTATAATCCTCTCTAGATTTCCAGGGGTGCTCACAAAGTGTACCCACCAATCAAAAAGAAAGAAAAAAAATATGAAAAAGATTTAAAATTTTCTTTAAGCCTATTCAAAAATCTGAATTGTAGCTTCTATACAGGATCTACCCTCAAAATGTTTCAACTCCCCATTTTTGTCTTTTTTTTTTTTTCATAATTCAGTTATTTAACTTCATGTATATCAATGTGTGGAATGTGGAAAATTAAATTGCTCACAAATTTTTTAATAATACACGTGGTGCATGGGGTGTGCTTATGAGTTATGAGCGAGAGATGGTATTAACAATTTTATATGTGTGCATGTGGAATGATGCCGATTTTTACAAAAAAATAGTTGGTTGAATATTGGGAAAATCCATTTCATGTTGTTAAACTAGAAGCTTGGAATATTGGTAAAAACATAGCAATTTATGCCTGAGGAATATAAATCGAAACCGGCTTTTTTCGTGAGCTTGTTAAATCATAGAACAATGTATAATTGAAACGTTAATTTCTTTTAACTTTTTAGTTTCATGTACTAGACTTTGAGTAGTTGTAAAATTTGTGATGCACTTGAGTTGAGTTTGCGTACTATTTTGAAATATTAGAGCTTATATGATTTTTTTAATTTCAATCCAGCCCACCCCACTTCCGAGCCTTGCCTCCGCCATTGTCCAGACCCATCTAAGAATTGATCCAATTTGATGAGGCCTAACCGATGGACGGTCGGGATCAATTTAGATGACTATATGTTACAGCTCATCCTATATACACGTGTAACTGAAGTGTGTTAAATCTAGAATATTCTCAACACATGGACTGTTAGGATTAAGCCAAAAAATCCAAAAAAAAAATAAAAAACAAAAACCCTAATCTGATGCCTATCAAACCCGCCGCTCAACACCATTTCTCCTCAGCCATTTTTGCCTTTTACCTCATTTCACAAGCCTATCCTAATCCTCAAAAATAACATTCATTTCCACTCTTCATTTGTAATGTTTTTAAGAATACAAAGAAAAAACAAATATCTCCTTCACATTCTTCAGATCCAAACTCAACATTTTTGAGTTTAAAATCTAATTAATAGATTTTTGGATCTGAAAAATGACGAACGTCATATTGTGTTGTAATTTTTTTTCCTCGATCATAGTCAATATTTATGGATCTGAAAATGACGAACCTCAATTTTTTTTTTTGTAATTTTTCATATTTTTCGATCAATAGTGTAATTTTTCGGCTCTGAAAATGACGACCTTTAGTTTCTTATGAAACCCGTGCATCATTTTTGTTTCTTGTATTTTTTTTATGATTTTGTAAAATGAATATATTTCGAGAATACAGTAAAATTCTAGAAAATTTTTATCATATATTTTTTGGTCTCGATTGCATTATGTGAAGATTCGAATTTAGAGTTGTTCATATGTTTTCGAATCACCATTTTTGGTTATATAAAATCTTTGTTTTTATGACCATCCTTCACATATATTTCCGATGTTGTGTTTTTCTGAAACATTTCTTCGGGTTCGGGTTAAAGGCAAAGATTAAGGGGTCGACTCGAACATTTGAAAGATAACAATTTCTATTTTTTTTAAGATCTGTTAATGGATCTTCAACATCTATTATAAATGTTCTTTTTTTATGTCTTCAATATTGCGAAATTTGAATATATTTGTTGTATTTGTTCTTTAATCTTAAAGATCTATTACTGTGTGGCTGATTTTTTTTATTTTTTTTTTATGTGCATGTTGAAGAAATGTGACCTTTGAAGATCTCGTTTCGCCATTTTGAAGGTAAAAGTTTCTATGTTTTTTGTTCCGATCTGTTGCTGGAAACCACGATTTGGTAATTTTATGAAAACGTACCACTTTCCAAGCCAAAATTTACTTTGTTTTTTGAGTTTTGTATCATCTAAGTCCAATCACAAAGTGCAAAATCTGTCTGATTATTTATGAAAATGTTCCACTTTCCAGACCGGTACTTTCTTTGACTTTTGGATTTAATCTCATAAAAAACTCACTGTAGTCCAGTTATATTGATCCTGATACTGTGAAAAAAAATATGAGTCATTTTTTGATAGACGAGTGATTGTTGGGATTATGAAAGTGGTTGGTGTAATGAGTTTCTTTCAAGGAGAAGGTTTCAAATATTTAGTGGTTGGTTGTACTTCTTTCTCGAGTTGTCAAATCAGGCTAAAACGTTGCTTTTTAATGCACTCCAGAGATGACTTGATCTTGGTGTATTTTGTTTCAATTGTTTCTAATTGTACTCGTAGTTTTCAGGTACGTGATTATATCCATGTTGTGGATTTATCCGATGGCCATATTGCTGCTTTGAAAAAGCTCTCTGATGCTTCTGTAGGTATGAATTTTGTGGATTTCTTTCGTCATTCCGTTCCTTCTTATTGTCCTGTTGATTGCACGTAGTGTTACATTTTGCCAAGGGACTCTAGTGGAAGAGTTAGATAACTTTATTTAAATATTCAAGTATCACATATTGTCTTATAATTTTTTTTTTCTGTGCTAGGAAGTCCGAAATTTGTTGATCCATTTTTGGTTTTTTTTTTTTTTGAGAAAAATTTATCCATTTTTGGTTATTTTTAAGGTATAACTTTATATTTATATATATAAGGATCTGTTAATAGATATTGATTATATATCGATGCTTAATTTTTTATGTGTTATGAACCTTTAATCGAATGAACAGTCGTGTTTAAGCTGTTTTTATCGTCATTTTGTTTTGAAGGCAATGATAAAGTTTAAGAACAACTATTTTTACCGACATGTTCCTTAATATTAACGATTTAGAATAATTTCATTTTATTTTTACTTTGAAGAGGCATTTTTTGTTTTGAATATACATTCTTTAAATCTGACAATTTTTCTAAGTCTATTACTGGATAATAGTAAAATTTACAGATTTTTTTCGGATCTGTTAAAGAAAGATAAACATGTTCTTACTTTTTATTTTTTGTACTATGTAGTACTAAAATTTAAGAGGCTTATTTGGTTTTGAATAAAGTCTTAATTTTTTTTAAAAAAATAATTACTGGATATTATAAATCTAACTGATTTTTTTTTCTGTGTTGTGAGACTTAATGATCACAAATTTGAAGATGTGATCGTGTCATTTTCAAGGTAATGATAATTATATTTTGTAGTCGCATATAATATAGAAAACATTTCTGCTTCTCATCTTTCTTATCTCCATACTAATCTTCATCTTTCCTATCTCCAGTTTATGTTATGTATTGGAATAAAATATAGAAAAAATTACTGTTAACATATTATAAAATATTTATAACATATTTTTTTATTGCATTTTACAGATAATCGGATAGTTTGATTGAAGTAATGAAGACATAAATATATTAAAGATAAGTCCTCAGTAGTTTCTTATAATTATAATTTATGAACTTATACATGTTTTTTATGCTACATGGGTTTAATAAATTTTACTATTCAGAAAGTATGACAATCTCTGGTTACGGTAAGAGTGGAAAACTAAATTTCAAGACAAAAAAACCATCTTCAAAATTTGCTTCTCTTGTTCGTTTCTTTGCCCAATCTGATTGATTTTGTCGGGTTGTCGATTGTGATCTCTTTTTCCGATATGATTGTCTATTTGGTTCATTTTTTCGTTTTTGTCCGAGTGTGTGTTTTATATGTATGCTTGTCTTTGTCTCCGAGATGAATTTTGATTATGATTGAATTATGAAAACTGTTTTACATTTTGTCTTGGATAATCGATTCTAATATTGGTAGGTCTTGATAATCAAGAATCTAAATAATGGCAATTTTAAAGAATATAATTTGGATATATATATATATATATATATATATATATATATATAGGGATATGATCTCATGTGGCGACCTCTTTACCATGTGGCGGTGTGGATAGATCCTATCCATCTATCCTATTCAATCAATGGTTCAGATTAAGCCTAAAAATACACCATTTTTCATTTATTTTATGTGTAAAAAGGGCAAATCAGTAACTATCAAAATGGTTAAAAATAATACCATAATTACTTTCCTAAAATCAAGGGATATATTCAATATCAGATTTCCATAACAGATACGCCTAATAATGAGGAAAAAAACGGATTCTCACTCTTCATTGACGCAATATTTTGGTGTACAAATGTTTATAATATTGTGCTCTGGACGCATTATTTTGTGTATAGATATGCATATTTTGGTGCTAATCGGTAACTATCAAAATGGTGTAAAAATAATACCATATTTACTTTCCTAAAATCAAGGGATATATTCAATATCAGATTTCTATAACAGATACACCTAATAATGAGGAAAAAAAACGGATTCTCACTTTTCATTGACGCAATATTTTGGTGTACAAATGTTTATAATATTGTGCTCTGGACACATTATTTCGTGTATAGATATGCATATTTTGGTGCTAATTGGTAACTATCAAAATGGTGTAAAAATAATACCATATTTACTTTCCTAAAATCAAGGGATATATTCAATATCAGGTTTCCATAACAGATATGCCTAATAATGAGGAAAAAAACGGATTCTCACTCTTCATTGACGCAATATTTTGGTGTACAAATGTTTATAATATTGTGCTCTGGACGCATTATTTTGTGTATATATATGCATATTTTGGGCTAATATAACATGAAATATGGCGTGTTTGGATGTTTATTTCAGACTAAACACTGGTACTTAAGTTGGTATAAAAATATTGACAATATTGTACATTGAAAGCATATTTTAAGGTATACATATGCAGACTTCATTGCTTTATAACCATAAAAATATATATATAAAAATAATTCCATTACGGTACCACTGAAATTATATTTTGGTATATACTTGTCCAATATTTGGTGATAATATAAGTATTCATGAGTGCATTGTTAGATGTTTAATTGAGAAACTAACTGTATACCAACAATTGCCTAACTGTATACCATTCTATAGCTAAGTTTTCATCAATTCATATCCACAATTAAAATAAAAACAACTGAACTAATTGTATACCAACTATTTACTAAATATATACCAACTTATAGCTAAGTTTTCATCAATTTATTTCCACGGGTACAATAAAACAAAATGGGCGAAAAAAAAATATAAGCTACAATTTTCTCGGTTTGGGCACGGATCTTCTCCTCGCTTTGGGCATCGAGGCTTTCAAAGCGATTTTGTGGTCTCGGCCTCTGTGGCTCGATTACCATCACTCGCACCCTCGCTCGGCCCTGGGGATGCAAGTCTCTTCTTGTTTCCTCGTGCCATTTAACCCGGAAGTCGGAAACATCTATGAAACATTACACAAAGTGCATGAACTATACTCATTCTGCGATGTAGCAAAGAGAATACATCTAAACTAATTGTGCACTGATTGTACTCTAACTGTATACGAAACTAATACTATTTAAACATCAATTGTATATGCAACATTTCGCACAAAAAATAATTCCATAAACCCAAGAAAAAGGGGGGGTCTGTAAAAATCGAAGAATAAAACTCTAGTAAATTCAAAATAAAAAAAAAATCCGTGCTCTACTTACTGCAACTAACTCCAAAAATCCAGAAAAAAATCATCGTGACTGGACATAAAAGGGGAGGAAAAATAAGGGAAAACCCTTTCCACAAAAATCTACAACCGAAAAATTAAAAAAATCGAACAAGAAGTGACCTTTACCAATACTACCGAGGACGTGTTGGATTTTGATGTCGAATGAACCCAACCAAGCGTCGAAACTGACACAGAATTTTTGCTCTCGGTGCTCGGACGGTAGAATGAAGAAGAAAAAAAATAAAAGGTGGATTGTGATAATGAAGAAGAAATAGACGAAAAAATGGGTTTTGATTTTGTGTGAAAAAATAAGATTGCAAAGAAGTGGGAAAGATTAAATGAAATCCCAAAAAAAGGGGAGGTTATGGGGGTTACCAAAAATGCCGTGTGCTTATAAGTATAAAATGTGCATTATGCCCTTAAATGGGCTGTATTCAATTTAAAAAAAAAAAATTCGAAAAAACATTGGCCTTTGGATTAAACATAGTAATGGCTTAGATTTGTCCACACTGCCACATGGTAAGGCCCTTGCCACATATGATCCTATCCCTATATATATATATATATATATATATATATATATATGGATTATGCCATGTATTATGGTCTCTCTGAATTAATCATCTAATATATTTATTTCCTTTTTTTTCTATGATTTATGGTATGTTAGACTGTAGATGAATAAAAATTTGGTAAGAATCAAGAATCATAATAAATTACTACATCAATGATTATTATTACAGTTTTAAATGGATAAAGCCAAGTATACTAATATGGTCGAATTAAGTGTAACTTATATCATATATTCGCTTTTTTAGATGTGTTTAAGATAGATTAAAATGATAGAATAAAATAAATATTTAAACTGAAGTAGATTGATAGTGATAAATGTTAGAATATATATTATAAACGGAATATAGGAAATGTGTTCAGTTTCACTTCAATGCATTAATTATTATGTTAGTAGTATTATCCGATTTGCATTATATTACCTTATATGTAAAGCACTTGATTATGTTATTTCTTGTTCATGATATTTCTATGTCTTATAATTTCTATTGGCATAAATTATATTTTGGGTTTTCAGTTAACATAAAACTGACACTCTAAGCAAAAAAACTTGCTTGACCCTATACATGTAGTGGAATCCTGCAGGGGCTTAGGGGTTGAAATTTGTTTAAAAACGAAACAAATAATTTGTTTAAGAAAATTATCATTTATATACTTCAAACACTAGCCATTTTTCTTAAACAGTAAACCAGATATATTTTACCCTACAAAAATGGCGTCGATAGAATTGGACAAAGAACAAAAAAGTCTTGATCATTGTAACAATTTCTTGTACAATGGCCATCACATTAATATCTTCTTCATCCATTGAATCTTGATAACCTACAAATTACCATAGTTTATCTTCATTCTTATAGTTTTAGCAACACTGGTTCATGATTTAATGTATCATTAAACACAACCAACATACTGTTTTTTTGGAATTTAACTGAATCATCACAAGAAATAATCAAACATAAAGACTTACAAGAATTGGCTGAGAAACTCAATGTTAATGGCTCATGCACATTCACAAATCATATAAAAACTCAAAACCCATCACAACATAACCAAACCATACACTGTATATTGCAGAATTTGCAACACCAACAATCACATATGTACACAGAACTTTAACATAAAATTATGATGATTTTCAAAATAGGAAAAATCGAAGCATGCCAACATATGTACGCAATAAAAACATGAATTACAAATTCATGAAAATAAAATTGGCAACTACACATGTACATATCCAATATATGAACAAATCTCCTAGCATACATTGCAATGAACACAGAAGCAAAGATGCATTATGTGTCAGCCGAATGTGGTGAAATGTATCACAAAAATTGGCGTGTCATTGTTAAAACTGGTTACTCAAAACTCTTATTTAATAGAATCGTAATTTTTCCGGCAATTATTTAACCAAATCGACCAAATTGATGCACAACCATTCCCACAAGTTCTATATTATGTAGAACCCTAAAATCTGGTCCCCAAAACAAGACTAAAATAAAAAATTTCAATAAAGAACTTACAATTTGAAGCCGGAAATGAATAGTTGCACCTCCTCCCATCCATATATACCTCCTTCTGAGGGGGATAAAAAAAGGAAACAACAAACAATACACATTAGAAACAAAAAAGAACCATTTTTAAGTCATTAAGTTGGATTTGCACCCAAAAGTTAGGTTTTGAAACCGACCAATTTTTTTAAAGCAACATCGGTGTCAAACAACCCAAACAAAATCGACTGAAAAAATGAAAAAAAAAAACGGATGAAATTGCAAATGAAGAAGCTTACCATTTTTATTTGAGAAGCCAAAATAATGAAATTGCACAAAAAGAACCAAAAGCGAGGGAGTTGCAGAGTTCGCTTACCTTCTCGGACGAGCAGAACATGCGGTAGGGCTTGGGGAGAAGGCTGAAGATTTATAGAGATTTTATATGTGGTTCATTAGCAAATAGACAATGAATAAGGGGCATCAAAGTCATTTCGCAAGGCAGAATGAGGACATATTTGTCTTAACACATTGGGGGAGTGATTGGGATAAATGAATCACAGGTTCGGGGGTGGTATTAGTTATCACCCATTTTTAGGATTACAATCCGGGCCCGAATTCAAATCCGGGCTTCAATCAAACTTCCCAGACATTGGTTATCTTAGGATAAAAGGCTGAATCCTCTCCAATCCCTATTCCCAAACGCCAGCCAAGAGGTTACTTTCACAAGTGCTAAGTTTAATCTGCCCTAAGCATAGCGGGATGGTAAGACAAATTTATTGGAGTTATTAGTTCAGCTTTGGAATCGGCTTATGTGATTTTTGTTCGAAAGCTGTGCTTTAGTTTGTGTTTCAATCCCTAGTTTTCTTACGGATGCTTTAGATTAGAAATGGGTTCGTTCAGCTTCTCCGTTGCCAGGTGATTTTATCGATTGTTTTGTGATTCAAATTCCAGGTGGTAGGGGAATTTTCCCAAATTTCCTTGAATATAATAATATCCCTTTAAAATCCAAAACGTAGAAGACCGTAGATTTTTACACAAACCAAACCTTTACCAAACCAAACTAAAATCCACCCTCACACAAAATCCTCGTCTTAATGTCAAACTGTCTTTATGTACATTTATGGCTGCGCCTAATTTCCATTCCTTTTCAAAGATTTTGTCCCACTTTCAAGTCAGCCAAAACTCCACCTTTTCTGTGTAACAGTCCAAAAAAAATGGCCACTTTGCATGATAATTCAGTTTCCAAATCAAGGATATCGCCTCCCGATTCGTACGGCTCGGTGGTTCTCGGTGGTACCTTCGACCGATTGCACGACGGCCATCGCCAATTCCTCAAGGTCTGTGTTGACGCAGGGCGTATGTATTGTATTTATGCAATGATCTTTAGATGATTATTTTAATTTTGTAGGCTGCGGCGGAGGTGGCGAGGGGACGAATCGTCGTTGGTGTTTGCGATGGCCCTATGCTCACTAATAAACAGGTACTGATTACTTAATTTAGCTCGTCGTGTTATTTTCTTTTTGGGCAAACTTATATGAGTGCATCTATTGTGTAGGAATGACCACATGGGTTGCGATGATGTGTTTATCGATGTCTGGGCAAATATATTTTTGCTGTTCATTGTTTGATGCCTAATGGTTGACCGGCTTTCTCCTGTTAGGATCACCTATTTGTTTGGCCATATATTGAAATTTGATTGGGTTGTCTGACAGTAGATCATCCAATGCTTGACAATCTCGGTATTGCCAAACCTAAATCTCTGATTTGGTAATATATACAGATAAAAACTTTCTTGATAGAGATATGATAGATATTGGAAAAGGGGACCTATGATAGAGAATGGTAAAGGGGAACGAAAAAATCGATTTACCTTTACAGTATTCTGGAATGTATTTTGGCTCTACTATCTTTTCATATTTTTGTCAAAAAAAAAAAAGGAAAAAAGGTGTTCTTTTTTTAAGTGGGTGTTAAAGATACAATTTGATTTATTGTACTTCTCAGTATAAAATCAAAGATACTGATATCTTAGCAGTATTTCAAGTGTTTGTTCACAGTGTTAAGATTTTAGGACCAAATTAGTGCTCAAGTGAGCCAAACTACTAAAACCATTACTATGAGGGATAGAACCAGGAATAGAAACGACAAGAAGTTGTTTCAGGCTTTTGTTTTTTCAATCAAACTTAGGAAATAGACTCATTACAATGATTCAGTACTGCCATTGAGGGATTTGCGGTGACTGTTTTGACGTATACGAATATTTGCTAGGACAGAATAGAATTACTTTGTGTTTTTATGTTTCTATTTGATGTATGACAATATCCTCACACTGGAAAGACTCACAAGTTACACATCAGTAGTTTAGTGAAGGTCTTGAACTTAAAAACTCGTATTGTGTTAAATTTTCTTAATCTAAATAAAAGTTATAGATCTTTAAGTCATCATTAGTCTAACATACTACAAGACACAGGGCAGCTTAGTAATTTGTACGTCATGGTGACACTACGTCACCTCTTAAGTCTTGCCCAAGATGGTGTGAGAGAATATTTTCAACTTTACATTATCTGTAGGATATGATTATTGAAGTATAGGTGTAAAGTCTAAGCCATCTATATTTATCCAGTTTTAGAAATAGATGAGTCGATAGATGAAAGTCTGCATTCAACTAAGACACCTGCTTATTGACTTTATTCTTATCTGTTGAGTCAACTGGTTGAAATTATTATCTCTATAATCTTTTAAAAATCCAACTTAGATTTGCCGATCATTTCTATGGCTCCTAGTACATTGAATTCCTAGGTCTGATTCAAGTCCCATGCATTAGACATGAAGGTAGAATTTAAGTGGGAGTTGTTTAACATGTCTGATTTCTTATACACTGTAAACTTCAATATGTTATGTTACCTTGTCATCTCACTATTTTGTTCTTTGATTCTACTAACAAAATGGAAAAACTATGATGTATTTTAACCTTTTATTTGCAGTATTCTAATTTGATAGAGCCAGTTGAACAAAGAATGAAAAATGTTGAAGATTACATTAAGGTACTTGTTGCACGAGTTAGATGCTTTCTGTAGTATTTTTACGTTTTTTTCTATTTTCCTTTTTATTTTGTTTTTTATCTTTTTTATTTTCAACTGACATGGATGGTGTTATCTATTTGAGTCTACACGAAAGCTTTTGCCTCTCTAAGTTGTACTTCGGCTGCAGTTTAGATCAGGTTGTGTGCAAGTTAGACTGAATTTAGTTAACATTTAAATAATTACCATCTACTTTTATAAGAAAGGATCAAGCTTTCTATTTTTTGTTAAGCAACACTTGATATATGTAGTATAAGCAGACTATGATAGTTGATCTACTGAAAGGCCATTAGACCTTTGTCACTTTGCTTTTTGTGTGAATTTGTAGTGTTAACTAATTTTAGACAATTAATTGACACTATAAATTTCACACCACCGACCCCATATAGTGGGATAAGGTGCAATTGATGATGATGATGATGATGATGATGATGATGATGATTGTCATGAAGATAACTCTTGCTTCCTTTCCTTTTTTTTCCACTTTAGTCTGTTAAACCGGAACTGGCTGTGCAAGCAGAACCAATTGTGGATCCATATGGTCCATCAATCGTTGATGAAAATTTGGAGGCTATCATTGTCAGGTCAGTACACTTTCTGATAATTGTACTTCTGCTATAATTTGCATTTTTATTTGATTAATATATGGATAAGTAAAAGAAAATGCTCTGAGGTTTGAGGTATTTACAAAAAGTCCAGAGAAGTTTCGAAATTATACAAACACCCCAAGTTTAATTTTGTCTTAAATGTAGGGGTAATTGTAATATTTTTATAAATGTAAAGGGGACATTGGAAATGTTTTATGCCATGAGGGGGTAAATGTAAGGCGAAAAAAATCTCAAGTTTTTTTCGTAAATACCCCAAATCTTTGGTTTTTTTTTTTTGGAATTATTCCGTTGATATATATACACGTTTAAGCAGATATGGAGGCTGTATTGCACTTGATTACCTAGAGGAGAAAACGTAGACACACACACAAGTATCATTCTGTATTGCCATAGTTGAATATTTTGACAGATTTGCAATGTTAACTCAAGCTGCTTGTCTGACAGTAAGGAAACATTACCTGGAGGACTATCTGTCAATAAGAAGAGGGCTGAGAGAGGTCTCTCACAACTAAAGGTTTGAGCCATCCAATCTGCTTGAGTTACTTTGTTTGTCCTATTTCCGTATAAACTCAAATTTACGAAACTTGCAGATTGAAGTGGTTGATTTAGTTCCTGAAGAATCTAGTGGAGACAAATTGAGTTCTACGGCCTTAAGGAGACTTGAAGCTGAGAAGCACAAAAAGCTTCAAGTGGAAGGTCAGCTTTAATGCCTGTGGGTACTAAATGTTTTACTGTATTAAATTCTGTTCTTCAGGTCATAGGAGTTCATTTTAATTCTTCTTCGTCGTCTCTTTTTTTTTTTTTTTTTTTTTCAAGTCAGATTTGCAGAGGTAATTAGTTATTCCCACCTGATTGATATTGGGAACATACAACCTAATGGAATGTGTCTATAATGTATGGAAATGTTCATGTAAACAAGTATTTCCACAGAGAATTATTAATAATTAATTTCATTATCTTCATCATTATACACTGTTTCTTGTATATTGTGTTATCATTCCATGTTGGAGGGCCATATACATTCAAAGTTTGCTTGTAAATTCAATGGAAATCCAAATTTGGCTCCCCCTGTAAATTCCTAAATAACCTTCAAGTTCCTGAGAGGTCGTGATGTTGAATGAAAAATTTGAGGTATTTAATTATCAGATTTGTTAGCAAGATGGTGTTGAAATAGATTTAGTTGGAAATTGGGCTGGCACAACTTAACAGAATTCAGAGTAGACATGTTGGAAAGGATTACTGAGTTTTTCAAGGACAATTATCCTTTTGGCTCTTTTGCAAGTGAAAATTATAATCTGTCTTCCTATACATTTTTAGTATGTCTGCACTGAGGCACAAATATCAGATGTACTATAATATCTGGTCTCAATGCTTGGAAACTGTTGTTAAACAACCAATGTTTTCTTATGAAGTTTTTCATTTTGTCAAAAACTTTTGTTAGACGGTCTAACGGGCCAAAATCCGTTAGACGGATCCTCAAAACCCGACCCGGTGAGGTTTTGTTTTATTAGCAGTGGCGATTTTGTAATATTCAGAGACCGGTATTAGTATTCTTTCTGAAAAGTATTAGCAGTCCTTCTATAATGTACTATCATATAGTTCACTTGAAAGTATTAGTTTTTGTAATATTGAACAGTGATATAGTATCACGAGAGCGTTGGAAAGTAATACGTTTTCACCTGAAAAGTATTAGTACGTAGTTCACTTGAAAGTATAATTTATTGTAATATTAGATAGTGATATAGTATCACGAGAGCACTGAAAAGTATTAGACTTTCATCTGAGAAGTATTAGTGGTCCATCTAAAAGTATTAGTAAGTAATTCATTGGAAAATATTTAATAGTTCCCTAAAAAGTATTAGTTTTTCCATCAAAAGTATTAATAATTCGTGTGAAACGTAAACCCCCTAAAAACTATTAGTTTTTCCCCTGAAAGGTTTTTTGTAATTCCCATTATAAGTATTAGCTTTTCAAATAAAAAGTATTACTAATCAATTTGAAAAGTATTAGCAGTGTGAATAATAATAGTTGAATCAATTTCCACCAATTTAGTTATACATATGACATTTATGAATTATATATGCAGGTTCCAGTAATGAAAATGACCAAAGAAACACAAAAGGATTGAATCTCTCTACTCCTCTCTTCCATTATAAATGACAATATTCATAATCTTCCTTCAAAGCAATTCTCAACCTGTAAATCCGTTCAAAAACTTGACTTGTTGGAAGCATTAATTTCATATGTAAATGAGCTTTAGAAAGAAATTGTGCCAGAAATTGGTGGGTTTCAAAATACTGACTAGAATGAAGAGGACCCATTTCATGAATCAAAAATTGATATTTTCTGTAGAAATAAAACGGGTTTGTGGGACGACTTAAATGGACCCACGGGGCAGAGATTGGATGCACAAAACCTAATGCGAGAGCTACAACCATCTAAAATTTTTGTTTGCACACGAGAGAAAGTGTTGTATAGGTGGATGGGACAAATAGAGTATTTTCAGATTTGGCCGGAAGGTTAACTAATAAAAAGAGACCGGGTTTGGGTTTGGGTTTGGGTTTAGGTATTGAGATCCGTCTAATGGTTAGACCGTCTGACAGGAGACTTACTCTTTAGATTTTTATTTTTAAGTTAAAACCGGCTTTGTAGACGGGGTTTGGCATGAACTCCTACCAATTTATTGATTAAAACCAGATAAATGTTTATACATTAAAAGAAAAATCTTGAAAAGCAAAGAATATGGTGTGCCACTCTCTTGCAATTAAATGTTGGGAAAATCAAAGCTATAGTAAATTAAATCTATCTAATTTTATGAGACTTTGATTCATCCAAATTTCTGAAAATTGTAGATCCAGCCGGCAATAAGGTTTCCTCCCAGAAAGTATGTGACATGAATTTTGCACACATAATGATATAGTCAATGACGAAGCTAGACGGGGGCAAAGGGGGTCATTGGTGCTCCCAAAATTTTGATAAAAAAATATGAAAAAATATGTTGGTTGCACGCCTCAGGGCTACCTTTGACTCGTTTCATTTTTCTTCTGTTGGTTAAAAGTTTTTGTAGTTTGCTGTTGGTTGCTGTTAATTAATCACAACAATACGCTTGCTGGTACAATTTTACCTAAATTTACGCTCCCGTCCTTTTTTTGCACAACAATACGCTCCAACAAAATTTCCGGATTTTTTTACGCTTTGTTTAAACATTGTTTCTAACATGTTCCAAACATGTTTCTTTCAATAAATTTTCAGGGAAAAAATAAATTTTTAAATAATCCATTTTATACTCGGAGTGTTATAAAAAGTCAAGAAATATACACATAAAACAACACGTATTAAAACCAAACAAATTAAAAATATTATATAAACAACATGAATAGAAAAACACAATTCAATTTTTGATCCAATGCATGAAAACATAAAAACATGGAATCAACTAGGAAGTAATATAGAAACAAACCAGGAAACAATATGAAAAATACCATATGAGCAAAAAAGAGTTAAAAATAGGTAAAAATTGTATTTAAACATCAAAAAACTTCATGGAAACAACAAAGAAACATTGGAATAACATTAAAAAGGGTATGGAAACAACCCATAAACATTGTAAAAAATATTTAAAACACTACATGAATAAAAAGAGCTTAAAATAGGTAAAAATTGTATTTGCACATTGAACACTATATGAAAACAACAAAAAAATTATTAGAACAACATTAAATTTATAGAACAATACTGAAACAATAGAAACAATGTATATGAATAAAAAGTATAAAAATAGGTTAAAGTTATTTTGAAACATCGAAACAACATAGAAACAACAAAAAAAACAAATTTAAACAACATCGAAATAACTTATATAACATGTAAAACAATGCATGAAAAAAATGAAAAAAATAATCCAAAAATATGCAGGAGCGTAAGGAAAAAAAAATAGGTAGAAAAGTAAAAAAATAGGTACAAAATAATATAAACATATTGTGTGGTATGGAAACCAAAACCAGCGTATTTTATGTAATTTCCCCAAAAATAAAGCCTAGAGTAGAGGTACGCCGAAATGGGCTCGACCTTTAATTCCAATAGTGGCTGTTCGTGTTCAACTTTTCAAGTGCTTTTGGGTCCATTTTCAGTTGCCCAAAGTTTAATATGGAGCCCAATTTCTGATTACATGGGCCCTACTATTTGCACATTAGGCCCGTCCATTTTCATTGACAAACTTGTTTCTGGATTTCTATTATGGGCCCTGGGTTACATAGGAAACAAAAGCCTGTACAATGTTTGGTTCTGACAACCATTCCGAGAGAAATATTTTGGAGAATTTACTTTTAAAATTAAAATTGGAAACTATGTTGATATAAAAATATATTTGGATGTTTTGTTCGAAAACAATGATATGGGATTATTTCTCAAAAAAAAAAAAAAAAAAATGATATGGGATTTCTTGGAAGACATTTTCAACATAAATTTCTTGTCAATGTTGTTTTATCTAAAATATTTTAAATCATTTTTTCATCTCCTTTTCAAAATTAATTTATTATTTTCTAAAAATTGGAGGAAAAATTGGCTACGTTGCTGATGATGTGTCAATTATGATAACTAAATAAATAAATAAAATTGGGAGGAAACTCTAATCTGGTTGGGTTTGACTTGATCCGGACTCCGTCCATTAGGGCGCGATTGGATGTGAGAGAGATTCTATTTTCATTCCTTTGGAGAATTTTTTTGACCAAATATGCGATTGTTTATGAAAATTTTCAAAAATATACTATTCTCTCACTTTTATTTTTCTCATTTTTTCTTTTATCAATCACATTTGCACATTTTTTCACAAAAACTAACCATTATTACACATTCTCCCACAAATTTCATTATCACTCACTCACACATTTCTAAATACCAATCATATCCAATCATTATTTTACTATTTTTAAATCAAATCAACTTTCATCATTACTTTTCATCTCACATCCAATCATATTATCAAAATTCATCTTTTTCTTCCACATTTTGTTCGCCACATTTTCTCGAAAATGAAAATTTTCAAAATGAAAAGATATCCAATCGCTACTTAACTAGCCTACTTTTGTAAGTACTCTTGTAAAAGTCAATGCTTGCATGACTAGTTAAAGTCTTACCAAAATAACCGGTACAATTTTTATTCCCATTTTTTTAAAGTACAAATACAAATTATGGGAGGAATTTTTTTGGTTGGTAGTCTAGCGGTAAGGTGTTTGTAAAACTCAGATATAGTTTGGGTTAGATTCCCAGTTAGCTCACTCTCCTACCAAGATTTGTATAAAAAAAATAATAGGAGAAAAGAGAGGTTGGAATGGAACAAGACACATGCTTGAATTAATTTTACAAACATCTAACAACTAAACTACCACGAACATTGTGTTTTGTTATTTTCATTGTCATTGTCATTACAATATTACATAATTTTATTTTTACTGGTATTTCTTTTGGAAGTCAGAATCAGACATGACAAAAAATATGAACTTATCGACTTAATACCACTTTTTTTTTTTCTTTCCTGAAAAATGAAAAACCAAGTAATATCATCAAAATACAATAATGAGAGTTTTATCAAAATTAAAATTCGCAATATCCTTTATCTAAATATTATTTCGTAAAAATAATATTATATGAGGAACTGGAGTTGGCAGCGTGTCCTTGTTATGGACTATTTAATCCCGTGTCTGCCATTTTGAATTGTGAGGCATGGCAATAACCACATGTCTCTAGTTTATGCTATCTGTCCAACTTTTTTTTTTTTCTTTCCATCTTACAAGTAAATCTTTAAGCTTGAACAAGAAAATGAAGGCTGATTTTTATTTTTTTTTTTTTTTTTTTTTTTTTTTTTGAGCGAGAATGAATTTCATTCATAAAAGCAGAAGAAACTTACAACCTAGGTTCACAACAACGGATGTAAAACAATTGCAAGCCTACGGATTATAGATCTATACTGATCTAAAAACAAATTTTAAACCACAACAGATCCGACTAATCCATAGATTGAACTTCGCACTGCGCGGACAAAACACGTACAAAAATTTGATCTCGTTTTTATCACATATCATCCGGTAATAGCACATCCGAGTCTTACGAGCAAATCCACACAGGGACAAATAAAAACCTGAAAAAAGCCACTTATTGGGACAAAAAAGCAAGCCACCTAATGGGGACGAATAAAACACCATTACATAAAGATAAAAGATCAAAGGGGAAAAGATTGGCCTCTCCCTCCCTCAGATCCACACCGCAGTCCATCTCCGCCAAAGCCACATCCAAAACCGCCACCACCACTAGCATCACTTCTAACCCCGCAAGCCAAGTTCGGAAGAGACCATACCTGCAAGAGAAGAAGCATTTACCTAGGGAAGGAGGAGGTGGTGACCTGGAGACCATGGGATATTTGGTCTCCGGCCATGGTAGAGGAGGGCCAAGGTGGGGGAAAGACAAGGTGGGGAAGAGAGAGGGAGGGGGCGGCGGTGGTTTAGGGTTTTTAGAGTGAGAGTTTTTGAGAGAGAGTTTTTGAGAGACAAGGTGGTGGGTGTGCTAAGGCTGATTTTTTATTAATATCACAAAGGGTTGAATCTTTTTCAATGGGTCATTAAACTAATCCACCATCCATGGATTAATCAATCACTGCATTGACTTTTTGTACCAATCCTATCTATATTATATTATTATTAAGGGTGACATTAATTTATCAAATAATAGTTTACTAAGTAGTGGGATTTGGCCTCATATGACGTTCTCCATCGAATGATTGATATATATCCTTGTACATTGAAGCTACCCTCGTCAACATCCCCCATCTCTAAAGAAATAAATTACTAAATATATTAGTATCTAAAAATTAAAAGAAGAGTATAGTGGCATGTATCATGGAATTTAGGGTTCATATTAATTTGTGGGATTGATAGCCAACGGAATAATTGAGAAAACAAAAGATAATGCATGGCTTCATCTAAGAAATAATATTTAAAAAGAAAAAGATAATCAGTATGGCTTTATGGAAGAAACACTACTATCATTACAAAGTTAAAAGGACTGAATATCTTCCACGTGAATAATAATTTCATAAATAAAAATCGGAATTTATTATTATTGCAAATGTCTAATAATTTGCTCCATAAAACTTAATTTGTTTTGCAATTAATCAATGGTGTATTTTTCTAATACTATTAGAAAAACATTAGTTTAACGGCAGAAAAAAATTTGTCAGTAAATTTTATAATTATCTACAAAATATCAACAACATAAAAATATTTTCTTTCCAACCCAAACTATAATGACCAATTACCGATAAGTCACCAATAGTGTTAATAAGCGCTAAGTCTTTGAAAGCGATCTACAGATGAGGGGTCGGGCCGGACTTGAGGGCATGCCCAACAAGCCGGTGCCTAGGGCCCCAAAAATTTAGGAGCCCATTTCTAAGGGATAATTACAAAAAAAAAAAAAAAAACTAAGATTCGGGCTAATTACAAAAAAACCAAGAAATTTTTGGAAATCACAAAAAAATCCTTTAGGTTTGATGCGTCTTGTATTTTCCTCATTCATATGCAAAAAATATTTCGAAATCTCCCCTTACGTTTATGAAACATTACAGTCATCCTCTTAAATTTAATACACAATTAAACCTTAAGGTCTTTTGGGGCCCCAGTTTTTTTAAATGGTTAAGCATATAAACCATACCCTTTTACACACACAACACTAAAACGAAAAAAGACGGAACTTCCATATGAAGCCTAACATTGTGAAAAAAGAGAAACATTCACTCGATGTGAGGTACATATAAACCCTAACTCATAATATTTTCTGAAAATGACAATGACAATTTTAGTTGATAATGAGCATTAAATCCTTCTAAATACTTTCCTAAAATCCTTATAAATAATGACAATTTTTAGAAATATTCTTCTTACAGATTCTGATTTATTTTTTTCATTGTCTTAATACTCTTCATTTTGCTTTTTTTTTTAGCCTTTTCTTAGTTTTGCCCTTTCATTTAATTGATTTAAACATTTAGTTAGCAGCTTGATTTATGATCTGAGCAATGATTTTGTTTATTTGTTTATGATTTATGAGTATTGCATTAACTTAAGGGTGACATAGTAATTTGTGTAACTGAAATTTTTCTTTATTGTTGTTAGAAATTTTGTGGAAATTAGTATTATAATTGATTTTTCGACCCTTGATTTATAGCAATAGTTTAAGACCAAAAAAATGCCGCTATAAGGGCCCATTTTGAAAATCCCGCTTAGGGCCCTGCGTTTCACAGGTCTGCCCTGACTGGGATGTGACGTCTAGGCAGAGCTTGGGCGGGGTTAGACGGGCCTAATTAAATAAAAACATAGGTGGAAAAGAGGAACCTGATGTCTAGACGGGGACTAATCGAAACTACGCAAAGATTTTTAAACAATGGACTATTTATCAATATTTTTAGATTCTGTTGTTAAATATTTATTTAGAATAATTTTACCTACATCGAATTTATGTACATTTTATTAGCTAGTTATCTTAACACGTGCCTACATGCCTATTGATTTTTCTGTAGGTAAATGATCTTTTATTGTAGTGTTATATATACATTGTATAATCTTTTTTTTTTAATTTTCTTTAGTGAAAAGGGATTGTGGAATGCTGGTTAATTATCAATTTTCTCATTGGCCAATTGTATATGGTATTAGATTTTGTTAATGTATGAACTATTCAGAAAATTATATAGTATTGTGACGTGAACTGTAGTAGAGGAATATTATCTGGAATATAATTAATTTCAATGTGTAATTCGTTTTTACTTTCTAGTGGCATATAAAGCATCATCGCGTCATTTTCTAAAATAGCGGAAAGCCAACAAATACATGCATTTTCCTTTTTTTGGGAATTTATGAGTGGACGTTGGTTCATCCAACTCTTGGGAATATTACATGAGATTAATGTATTTAACCAAGACTTTAGCTTCTAATCTGAATACTTAGTCCTAACTACCTTGGGAATCTATAAAACTTCATGATCAAAAGGTATGAAAAGTAGTTTCTACATTCTTTTTCCAAAGTCAGTACCTTGTCAATTTCATAAACTTGCTGTTAGTTGATACTTAATGACATAATGCTACTTAATTTCTTTTAAAATAAATGAAAATATATAATAAGAAAGGAAAATGTCATGATCACAAGTCTGAAAAAACAATTAGTGTTAAACTCAGGAAAAAAAATAACAAAAATAATTTAAAATTACAATTTAAATTAAGGGTGCACGTTGATCTATTTCTAGAGGATTTTCGAATGACATGGTTATTTGTGTTTTTAGTACGTGCTCGAGTATCGTCTTGATGGTCTGATTTATTCTCTGAAATATCGGTTCAGGATCCTCGCGCGAGCCGACAAATCAGAATCACGCGGAGTTTTGTTTTTCTTTGTTTATTGAGTTAACTATTTCTAGATGACCAGTCCAAATCACTTCCATACTTAGATTTAAATATGATTATATTAATACCAAACAATTTAAAATCATGTATATGGGCGTTTTTTAACTTTTAACTAAGTGAAAGGTAATTTACCCAATTAATAGTCAATAAATCCATCTTTAACCCTACCATCCCATAAGAAAAAAAATTCCTTCCTCTAACTATTAAGAAAATGATTATTACAATGAATCTAATCACACTTCATTTCCTTTGATTAATTAATGGAGTTGAAAATTTTCTAAGTTCTTTTTTCAGCTTTTGCGTGGAAGAGACATATTCTTGGTTAGATCAACTTATGTACGTAGTAATGCCGTTCAAGCCTATGCAGCACTCCCATATAGGGTTGTAAAAGAATCGAATCGAATATTCACAGTATTCGATTCGAATTCGACTAATATTCGAATATTCGTATTCGTATTCGTTTATTATTCGAATTGAAAAATATATTCGTATTCGATTCGACCAATATATTCGAATATATTCGATTCGATTCGAATATTCGTATTCAAATTTTCTTAATTATTTTATATAGTTTTTTCTTTAAATTGTGACTAATTTACATTATAAATTAAAATCTGAATAATAAAAAACTTATCAAATAAGTATTAGTTGGTAATAAATTTAACATAGGAATTATGAAATTTATATACATATATAAAATATCAATACTTATATATATGTATTTATTAGTAATATATAATATAAATATATATTATTCGAATATTCGATTCGAATATTCGAATCGAATAATGTGTTATTCGAATTGAATTGAAAATAGTACGAATCAAAAATATATTCTTATTTGAATTCTTATTTGAATTTATCGAATTGAATCGCGAATCGAATAAAGAATATTTGATTCTTTTACATCCCTACTCCCATATATCTGTTTGTACACAAACTAAGTATTGAATCCATGAAACTGAACATGATTTTGATGTGGGAAACGTTTTTTTTTTTTTTTGGTTTATAAAAGTAAATTAAGAAAAATGAGGTTTGTTCTTTTTATAGCCAATTTGGTTAAATAATGCAATCGATTTATTTAATCCAAACAAAAGAAGAGTATTGCAAGAAGAAATATAGAAGTTATATATGGTCTTCTAGGCACTATAGAAATTTCAAAATTGTAGGATTTAAGCCGATTTTTGTTATTAACCTATATTTAATGAATTTTTTCATGATTTTATTTTTTTTGGTTTTTAACAAATTTTTTTTTTCTGTCTTCTATCTACGTATTGCTAGTTTGAATTAATTAATAAAATTATTTTCCTTGTAAAAAAAACTTGAATTTAACATTCATATAAACCATTAAAGATTGACTTTTACCCAAAAAGATCGAGCGTCGGTACCTATTCTTAAGTTACATATTTTTTGAACTTGCTTTATTTATAACTCCTCAAAACAGTAGTTTTTTTAATTTATACTATCAAAAAAGGAAAAGAAGAAAAAGTGAAAAACTGTGGCCATCTCTTCATCCAATTAACTCAAAGACATAAAGAAATATATACTATAAAATTTCCTGAAAATAGAAAACAATTGAAACAAATATTTATTTTAATTTTCCACATGATAACTTATACTGTTTTCTTGTTTATCATCAATTTGGCAAATTAAAATTAGTGTCCATGCGTAAGGCAATTCCTTTTATTGTAGTTGGGCCCCTCCTTTTTTCTTGTTAATTGAGTACTCGTTTTAAATAATTTCAAATCAGGAGTTGGTGGGAATTTGACTGGGCCGGATTTTAGAAGTTTCGAAGCCGGGCCCATGCATATAGTGGAGGTTTTCGTTTATTCCAGAAAGATCTTCTAGAAGCTCAATTCACCAACCCAACATAACAGTACATCTCTCAATAATTAAAATTATTTGCATATATATATTTTTCATGATGTGAATGGTTTCTAGCATACTTTGTATGGGTTTCTTTATTTAGTTATCACTTTAGTCATAAATTATGTTCACAAGAAGACAACAATTAGTGTGTATTTATGGGTATCTATGTCATTTCTTTTTCTTGTTTTTTTTTTTATTTCAAAATCATCAATACATGATACATGTATATCCAGGAATGAGCTAGACCCGAAATATTGGGGGCTGAAAATTTTTGGGGGCTAAATCAATAAAAAATAAATATTTAGTACTAAAAATTAATATTTAAAAATAAAATATACCTATAAAAATTAAAATTTCAAAAATTTTGGCCCCCAATCACAAGGAGGATACGCCCCTGTGTATATCAACGACACCATCAATACATATGCACATATTGGTGATATATAGTTCGAAAATGAGAAGATATATTTACAATTTAAAATAAAGAATTTTGTGTGGGGTAATTTTTCACTGCGTAATTCTTCGTCGCAATTGGTCATGTAGTAATTGTCTAAAAGTTTTATTTGGTATCTGAATTTTCAATTTGAATAAAAAAAAATGTGCATGGTAACATTTTCATCATTAAGAAATTACCTCAATTAAACAAAAGATTATATTTGTGATATCTTTTAATTTCTTTGAAATTTATCATCTTTCCCTCCAACCAGTACTCCCAACTTATTAAAAATTAAAAAAAAACAAAAGATTATATTTGTGTTACTATAAATACTTCATCAATGACAATTTAACCACAATGCTTACTATATCATAAAAAGTATTATATATCAAAATTATCAATTAATACATATTATTAGTGCTTTCTGTTAGTTTATGATTGACACTTGGCCAAATCTCTCTCTGTCTTTTGCTAGTTACAAGTTTCATGATTATGAAATGGCTATGTCTACTGAGTTATTAAAGAAACCAACTTCTTTTACTTTACAGCTCAAAGGTTTCTTATTGTCAATGTTTGCACCAAATTGCCATAAAGAAATAATGGCTGCAGTTTAAGGGCTCAATTAAAATTTAAAACTGTCAAATTCATTTTTAAATTCAGGACTGCCCATTGATTTCGTATTCGTACTTTTAAAAATCAAATTATGATTTTCGTTTGTAGTATAATAGGAGAGGAAAGACATTTATGATCATATGAGATCGAACCTGGATAATCACTCTAACAACACAAGTTTCTATTATTGAAAGTCTAAAACACAATATTAATCTCAATTTCGTACTTGTATTATCTGGAAGCAAACTATCAATCACAAATTTAATTGGCTTGCCACAATTTCTCGATAAATAATAATAATAATAATAATAATAATAATAATAATAATAATAATAATATTTATAATACAAAACTACGGATGACAAAAACAATTTCCGTGAGGATTCATCCCCGTTGCTACTCGAACAAAATGGGACGGAAAGCTCCGATTAATTCGGAGATGGGACATGGATGGGTATTACCCGTTTCTCTAGAAACCGAGATGATATTTATATCCTCTGTCCCGTTCCGTCCCCATCTCTGTTTAGATAAAATGGGGATTTTTCATCCCAAATCCTCATTCCCCAAAAATATATTAAATTTATTTGTTATTAATATTAATTATTTCTAAATGTTTCATTTTATTATTTCTAAAAACTAAATCCTTAAATCTTTATAATTTTACTTGTTTTCATTCTTTCTTTTACAAAATTGGGATTTATATAATTCTTTATATATTTTTAACTATTGATTATTCTAAGTATTTTATTTTATAGTTTTATTAATAAATACGAAATGGGGAACCCGATTCCCCGGGGACCCTATTCCCCAAACGGGGATTCATCCTCCCCGTCCTAGATACCTAAAGCGATAATATCACGTGGATGGTATTTGAGATGAGATTCGAGGGCGAAAATAGTATGTCTAATACCACCTCGTCCATTGGCGTAGTTAGGGGGAGGCCAACATGGGCCCTGGCCCCCTCTTTAAAAAAAAATTTTTTTACTAAGCAAATTTTAAAAAAAAATTAAATTTAATTAAAATTTATATGATTTTTCTATACTACCCCACCCCACTTTCGCGATCTACCCACCCCTTATAACGTCTTGGCTACGCCATTGGCCTCGTCCCCCTTACAACTTTAATTAGGCATGTTTAGATTCACATCAGTAGAATCTTGACTCATGTCGCAATTTTGCGCTTAACTTATGATGAAAATTACAAGAAGAAAAAAAAAATGGAAAGGGGAAAGGGTTGAAAAAATGTCACTTGTAGGTTCCAATCTTGTGAGTTGTGACTTGCACGGTTAAAACTCTATAATCTAGCATGAAGTAAGCGCATATGCAAAGATGCGCTGACAGTTGAAGGAGATTTTGAAGTTATTGTGCACATTTTGCCACGAGGGTGTTTTAGACCTTTTGGCAGTTAGTATTTAGTAAAGCAGTTGTTGAATGATGGGATTCAAGTGGACCTAATTATAATATTCAAGACTAACAAACAGGGTTATCTTGTGGGAGAAGTTACTTGATTTAAGATGAAAATATATCTCTTGGAGAAAATATTATCACCATATTATATATTAAATTATTCCGTTAGTCATTTCTCTTTCAAGTTTTTTCAAAGTTATGTGAGTAATTGACATCGATTTTCTATCGTAGCTTAGATATTGATATTTATGATATAGGAGAGAACAAAGTCAAAATATATAGGTAGTATTTGCAAAAAACAATGCTTGTAGATAAAGTGATTTACTACGACAAAGTTGAGAATTGAAAATTGATAATGTTTGCAAACAGATGTTGAATAGGTTAAAAAAGTATTTGATGAATAAATTATACAATTAATTTTATTTGTGTGTAAAATTCAAACCAAAATCGATTAACTATCATTTTCTCTACTTTTAGATTCTAATTCAATTATGCAAAATTATTGTTAGGAAAAATGTGTATGGTTTCTTTTCAAAGAAAATGGCTAAGGAGTGCTTGCCTATGAAAATATTTTCACCTCTTCTACTTTTTTGACAAAATTTTGACGAACATGTGATTGCTTGTGAAAATTTTCAAAAATACACTATTCACTTTTCTCATTTTCAAATCATCAATCACATCCACTTATAATTTAAACAAAAAAATATCACATCAACTATCATTATTATACAATCATATCCCAAACACACTATTCACTCTCTCTTATTTTTTAAATCACCAATCACATCTATCACTATTATAATATAAAAACTATCACATCAACTATCATCATCACATTTTCATCTTATATCCAATCACACTCTCAAAATCCATTCTCATTTTTATAAAATAAAAGTTTCACACTATTCTCACTAAAAGTAAAAATGAGTGGAACGAAAGGTTAAGCAATCACTCCCTAAGTGTTTGAAGTGTATGGCTAAGTCGAGGCCTGAATTAAATTCGATCTCCGACGACAAAAACGCCCGTATCTGAGTGCTTACGGTTCGGCGTTCGTCTCTAACATACAAAGACTTTTTACTGTTTTGCAGTTAGCGCAAGACTAGCAAAACCAGAACTACATCGAACAACAAAAGTTTGAACTTTCAAGCTTTTGAAGGAGGAAGTCAATATGCTCGAATGCAATGACTTTGTTTTATTAATCGATAATTTTCGCCTGCTCATTCAATCAACAAGCGTCGAATAATATAAAGCTTGGGTGTCTCGTATGGAAAGATCACGTCTTTTGGCTCGAAAAGATTTTCAACGAACAGACGCATCTGTTTCCGCATCTGACCGATCGCCGCGATGACGATGCGACGACCGCGCCCGACGTGCGCTGCCCGTGCGTTGATGCGAACCAAAATGGCAAAGCTACTGGCGTGATGCACGACGACCGACGCGGACCGGTATGGTGGCCCCGTGCTTTCGGATCGCGAACAGTTTGCCGACGCACGACCGACGACGGCCGTAAGTGCGTCGCGCCTGCTCTGTGCAAACCTCTTTTCCCGATTGGTATCAGATTAATTAGTTAATTAATTAACAAAAATTAATTAACTATTTTATTTTAAAGGTTTTTGGTCCAAAAGAATAAGGGCCTTGAAGCCCAAGCCCAAACCTGCTTTCTCGGCCTAGACGAAGGCGGCGCGTGTGTCTTTGAACTAAACCCACAAGCATGTAGGTCCTCACCCCTTTAAAAACTTGGGTGCCCCCAAGGGCCCAATGGCGGACCCAGAGGGGCAAGGGGCCATCGCTTCCCCCAAATTTTCCAAAATTTTTTTCCCCCAAAAATTTTTGAAATTATATTTTAAAGGGTAAAATAAATAAATTAATTTACAATTGCCCCCAAAATTTTCAAAAAAAAAAAAGAATTCCCCCAAAAAATTTCCAAAAATTTCTTTCCCCCAAAATTTTCCAAATTATTTTTTAAAGGCAAAATAAATGAACTAATTTACAATTTCCCCCAAAATTTGATAAAATTTTAAATAGTTGTCTTTTACAATATAAAAATCATTAATTATGGTTAGTATATGGAAAAAAAAATTCACATAGTATAAATTTATAAACTCGGTCCGTTTTCCCCCCAAAGTCGAAATCCTGCGTCCGCCACCGCAAGGGCCCAAACTCATAAGTCCAACTTGGGATAAATATAGTGTGCAAACTTTGCCTCTTTATCCTATGTGGGATGAAGCATTTCTCCTTCCCTACATTTTCCATTTTTCATATCATTTACTTGTATTAAATGACTAACTTCTAGCATTAATTTCTCATTCACCGGAATTGGTTTTGAGAAATTCCAAATGATATTCTCATCTACTCTCTTAGTAGAATTTTTACAAATAATTTAATTCCATTTTTCACTAATGGAAACCACTTAATTATTTGGTCAAAATTGGATCAACGCCCATTTTACCAAACACAATTCCAACAATTATAAGCAAATGTAACATTCAAAAACGGCAATCGCTTTTTTAAAAGTATTTGCAAATACTCCCTTATGTGGGCGAAGCACAAAATTTTAATAAAATACAAAGTCGTATAATTATTTTAATTATATTCGAGTATTTTTCTTATGTCTCTCGTTAGTAGTATGCTTTTCCATTACTAATTAGTGTTATCTTCTTGGTGGAACTTTTATAAATTAAAGCAATCATTTGTAATTGACAACCTCTATTTCATTTATTATTTTATCATATACTTTCAAATGAATCAAGTAAATGTCATATATACAAACATAATGTCATCACGTGCAATGATATGTAAAGTAAAAACTAAATAGAAATAGAATAGATGACTTTTATTGAACCAATTGTAGTTTGGAGTTCATAGACGGCTTTTCAGTTGACAAGAACTAAAATAATACTTAAATTCGAGTTCATAGCCGTTTAAAAGGAACGAAAATCTTGTTACGTCCCTTTTTTTTTTATCACTGTTGTATATATTGTATATTTAAATTAGTAAATTATAGTTATATTTGTAGCACACTTGATATATTGTTCATTGGGTGACATATTGTTCAGTGGGTGGTCGGATGATAAACAAATCTCTTTTTATATATAAAAAAAAAACAAGGTATTTGTCTATCATTTCAATTTATTGTTTCATTAAGTGCAACATCTGAAATCCCTTATAAGTTCATTTAAATTTTTAGATTGAAACAAATCACTCTCATTTTTAGCCAAAAGGAAAAGCAATATTTAAATGAACGGATATTAGACATTGTTAATTGTTATTCACTAATATATTCTGTTTAGTTGAATTTCCTTGAGTCTTATGAGCTCATAATCGATTAGCGCTTTGGAACCATGTTGCAGTCGGGACTTGGGAGTTGAAAGCATTCAAAGTTTTAAGGAATGTTTGAATTAATTATTTTGAACGTTTTGATAAAGTGTCTTGTGAGAATATACATTCTAGAAAAATGTACTGCAAAAAAATGTGATTTACTTGAAAAATTATATTATATATTTAATTTTTTATAAAAGTAAAGTATTTTGATCCAGCAAAAACAAACAATGCCTTAGACTCTACCACAATTAGGGTTGTGCACGGGAATTAGAGGTTACCAAAACCGAACAATATCCGGACCAAAAATATCCGAACCAAAAATATCCATTGACTTTTTAACTTTCCCGAACCGTGCCGTCCGAAAATATTTATGGTACGGTTACGAGATTTTTAAATACTTGTACCGAGAACCGTCTTGAACCACACCGAACCGAGGACCCGAAGCTAGAACCGATTTTAAAGATTTTATATAAATAAATATACAATATTTCTATTTTATTTATATTTTGATATTAAAATAATCGCAAATTATTTTAAGTTAAATTAAATATAAAATATATTTCCCAAAAAGCGTAATGAATTTTAAAAACTTTAACATTAATAATAGAGTAGATCATTTGGAATTAAAATTAGTTAAATGATTAGTAAATTGCACTTAAAGGATAAACATGCTCTAAACAAGTAATAGTACCATATTACAAAATATGGCCTTCATAAAAAATATTATTTTTTTAACATCACATAAATTATAAATATAATTTTATTGATTATGTTAAGTTGTTAGTTATGAGATATTGAGATTGTAAATTTATAAAAAAATTGTATCATATTAATTTATCAAAATTATCAGTTAATTATATTTGTTCCAAGTCAATAGAAGGACAATTGATCAAGATAATTGAATATTATCGTATTATAGAGGTTATTAAATTTAGAATATAGGATTGTGTTATCTATTATGGTTTTATTATTTATTTTGCGGCTATACTAAAAAGAGACTGAAAATATATCCGTTTGGTGATTTTTATATTGGTTTCATTTTTTTCAAATTTGTATGCTTTATTTATGACTAATCTTGAATCCATGTCCCGAACCGAACCGTATCATACCATCCCATTAAGACCGAATCTCCGTCTCCGAGCTTTCGCACGGTTCGGGACAAAGATTTTTTTTTTCTATGGTTCGATTCTAAATATTTATTTTTAGAATCTTCAAACTTGGGATGGTTCGGAGATTTTTAAATCTCCAAACTGTCCCATCCCGTACGGGCGTAGCCAAGGGGGCCTCCCGGCCCCTAACGCACCCCAAATTTTTTATTGTCCGGTTTTTTATGGATAAAAATAAAAAAATTATATATATATATATATATATATATTTAAAGAGAATATAGTTGAGCTATGGAAAAATATTTTGAGCTAAGGGTACTCATGTGGGCTGACTACACCCTTAGTCCTATGCACACCCCTAACCACAATTATTGGTATACTTATTTTATTTAAATATAAATATTAAATAGATAAGTGTTGAAAGCCGTGGGAGTGATTGAGAGGTAAAATCTAATATGTGGGGTAGGCTTGTGCAAATGGGCCAAGGTCAAAGAAAGCCCAAATAAAAAATCCGTTCGATCCATTTGGTAGGTCCTGGACCTTAACTTCATTCCTCACCCCCAGAAGGGCCGAAACTTGCTCGGAACAATATGTGTGTGTAATATATTCACATTTTTAGCAATGTTTTGAAACCTTGACTAGATCGGCTTGCCTTCGATTGGTTTAACTTTAACTGGTCACATGTCTGGTCCAGTTCTATATCAAAATTGGGTGACCAAAAATCGTTGCCACCAGGACAAATCCGAAATTCGGTGACTGATTAACCCAATTTAATTTTTTTAAAGCAAAATTTTCTTTGTTTTATTATAAAATTGAACGGAAAATTATTTGGTAAATTTATATATAACGTCTCCTTATATTTGATTTATATATATAGATATTATAAATTATTAAATTCATTTTTATTTTTATCTCGTATTTGTTATTTTTTTACATTTGTACTTGTATTTTCTTTTACACGTGTGCATATATATATATATATATATATATTGTTAGTCAAGTGGCTACGATAATCTAGAGGAGGAGTGAATAGATTATGCCGATTTTCCCGAGTTTCACCCTCTTTTTCGAATGAACGAATGATAGCAAGAATATAAGTGCGGAAAATAAACAACACACGTTGATTTATAGAACTTCACCCCACCTTAGACTACATGCTCTACTACCCCAAAGATATCCTGGATGGATTTCAAAAAGAAAACGAATTTTATTAATAGTTATCAAAACTAATTACAAGATCACATTGAAGAGTATCACACTCTTCTTACAACACCTCTTTGAAGATTACCACAATCTTCTTTGCAAATCGCACCTTATGAAGATTACCACAATCTTCCGAATTAAAGAGCACCAAAATTTTCAACACCTCGAAGAGAACCAAACTCTTCAATAAGAAGATTACCACAATCTTCTTACACCTATGAAGAGTCCACACTCTTCAACACCTAAAATCACCCAGTGTGTTCTTACCACAAGAACACTAACAAGGATATCTTGTTTTGGATGGTGAATACAAATTCAAGATTACAACTCGATAATGAAGTATACAACTTTGAAGTGTAAGTGTAATCAAGAATCAAGCCTAGACCTCAAGATGTGCAAGTGAAAGAACTTAGGTTATTATAACAAGAATATTGAAATTGAAGAACAAAGTATTTGCTTGTAATGTCTCTTGTTGTGTTGTAGTGTGTTGTTGTCACTTGTTGCTTCAAATCTTCCTCTATTTATAGGAGATGTCTTGAACATTGATAGGCTCCTCTTGGAGAGTGAAATCGGTAAAGACAATCTGATTAAATCAAGAATATAGTCATTACAAATCAACTCCGTAAAATCGGAAAAGTTGTCTCACACAAGCTCAAAATCGTCGTCGGGCCTTGGTCGACCCGGTCGTCGATCAAGACAAAGATTTGAAATTAAGTCCGTTCTGGTGAGACCCAGACCCATGGTCGACCTATAGGTCGACCTGCACTGAATTTTATTTGACGGAGAACAAAGAGACTAGAGAGCAAAAACCACGGTCAGGTCGACCTGGGGTCTACTGGTCGGCCGATCGACTTCTTAGTCGACCCATCTATGCCATTTTTTGTTGAATAAAAACTTTGAAACTTCTTGACCACCCCGGTCAACAAGGGGGTCGACCTTTGGCCTATTCCAGGGAAATTTTCGTCCGTAAAAAATATTCCGACTTTGTTTTTCGAGCGCCGTTTTACCTTGATGGTATTCGATAAATGTTAAAAATACTTTGAAACATAAAAATCACTTTTTATATCGTTGAAAACGAATTATTTTGAAAAGTCGAAAATAAACATCAAGAAATACTCAAGAATGATTTAAAAACGATTAGGAGTATTTAGACAATAATAGGAGACATTGTTTTTGGTATAAAAACTAAGTAAAAAATAATTATCAAAATCATGATAAAAACATTTATCTAACATATATATATATATATATATATATATATATATAGGGATGGATCTCATGTGGCAACTTCTTACCATGTGGCGGTGTGGGCGGATCCCATCCCTACATCCAAAACAATCAATGGTCTAGATTGGTCTTGCAAAATACCATTTTTTAATTATTTTTAATTCGAAAAGGGCATTTGTTAATCCACTAAAATCGCCGATTTAATACCATAATGAACTACCCAAAATCAAGGGATCCTTTTGATTGCAATCTTACCATAACGAATACTCTTTAATTTGCAACCAAAAAGAAACGTTTCCCTGTCATCTTCTCCATTGTTCATCCATCCGCAATTCTTGAAAAAAATAACGAGCTTGCGTCAAAAAAACACGAAAAAAAGCTACGATCGGGAAAAAGATCACAAAAATCATGAAAAATGGTCGATGAGATCGACGATGGACAACATGAAGAATATTTGGCGGACAAACATAATGAGAATCGTGTTTGGCGCTTTTTTCCTGGTATGTGTGTTTTTTCGGAAAATCGCGCAATATCCTTATTCATCCTGTTGGTGTTTTTGTTACGGGCGTGGAATCATAATTGATGTTTATGTTAATGTAAAGATATATACGTAAGCGTATACATTATACATTAGGTTGGTATACACTTATATTCGATGTGTGTACATGTAAGCATGCATTATATGTTGTGGGTTGGTGGGTAATTATGAATGTTTTATGTGAAATCGTTGTATACAAGTAGTGCAATATATGTCTTTGTGAAGCAATTTTTCGTGTATAGATATGTATATTATTGTGTTAATTTAAAATGTGATATTATGTGTTAGAATATTTATTTGAAGCGATACATTAAAACGTATAGTTGTATACGATGATTCGATAAACTTGTGTTTTCGCAACATATTATGGTGTATATATGCGAATACTTTGGTGATTTAGATTGTGAACAACAATGGTGTTCAAATAGTTGAATAATAGTATACCAACGTTTCATTTTGGTATATATTTGCCCGAAAATTGGTGACATGATTGTAACACTTTCACTTATTTTTTGTGTACATGTGTGTCTGATAGTAGTGATGAAACAATCCAAAGACGCCAAATCGAAATACGAGAGTGTCACGTAATATCACCCTAAACACCAAATATTGGATACCCGAGGTTGAACAGATAAAATACATGGTGCATGCATTCTGCAGGAGTTTGGACAAGGGTGTGGAGTTTTATAGGGAGTATGGTAAACAATGCGGCTTTGACATACGAATAAGCACATCAAGGAAATTTAGGAACAAAGAGATCCGTCTCAATATATTGTTTGTAACAGGGAAGGTCACAAACAAACATCGCCTGTGGTAGGTGTCGAATCAAGCAATTCACACACCAAACGACGAACAAGAGTGTCGAACCACCTGTGGATGCAACGCCACTGCATACTAGAATACACGACGAACGGTGCATATGCTATAAAAAATTTCAAGAGCGCCACCCACATTCATTCAATTGAGAATCTTGCGGACATTTTCTTAAGGTGAAACGGAATTTGAATTTTGGGCACAAACAATTCATCTTCAATTGTTCGAAGGCCAACATCGGCGGTTGACACACCACCTGTCTGGAGAAATGGTTGGTGGTTTTTCTCAAGCGGGCGTTGCCAATCGATTTCAAGAATTTCAAGAGAGATTTAAAGGCATACATACGAGTGCAAACGCACGATTAATAATAGACCGTACTTGAAAAAAAATGGAGACATGTCCAGGAATGGCCTTCAGTTATGCCGTTGACGAACAAGACCAATTAACAAGACTTTTACCGGCGGACCCTATTTCATGAGAAATTACACAATGTTCGGGGGCGTTGTATCATTCGATGTTACTTACAACACAAACAAAGTTAGCTTTTTTGGTATGCATTTGGCATGTATGGACGAATGTATTCTTATAATAAGGGAAAGAAATAATACTATTGTGGTATAAATATATAAATATGTATGTGTTCAAATAGAGTAATAATTGTGAATTTTTTAATTAACTTTCTGCTTAAACCTGTTTGAAAGAATGTACTCTGCATTTAATGATTGTAGTATACACATAAAATACTTTTGGTAGTTATTGATGCATTACATGGTGTACATTTAATGCAATAATGATGTATCTACAAAAACATTCTGCACAGTACAAAATGGTGTTTGCCTATTCACGGGCATTGACAACCATCGGTGTGTAACATTTGGTTGTGGATTGCTATTGAAGGAGGATGAGGAATCATATGTGTGGTTATTCGACAATTTTTGGATACCATGGGCAAGGAACCGGTACTACATTGTGACCGATCGAGATCCGGCGATGAAGAATGCGTTTCAGGTAGTTTTTAAGACCGCAAGACACCGCTTATGCATGTGGCACATAATGGAAAAAGTTAGCACAAAAGTGGGGCACGCATTGTTCAAGAATGAGGATTTCTTGCGTCGTCTTAACGCAACGGTTTGGGATGAAAAACATGAACCCGATGAGTTTGAAAATTTATGGCATTGTTATGAAAGATTTCGAACTAGAAAATCATCCGTGGTTTACTAAAATGTTTGAAATCCGAGAGAGCTGGATCCCTGCTTATTTTCGGGATGTTCCCATGGGAGGTTTGATGCGTCTTACATCACGGTTTGAGAGCACAAAACAGTTGGTTTGGCGGTTATACGAATCCACAAGTAAATTTGGTCGAGTTCTTCATGCATTTTGATAAGCAATGGAGTCGCAACGACACGCCGTACACAAACTAAACAACGACAAATGACACTCTTGTTCCTCATTGCCAAACACCATTGGGGAATGAGAAACATGCTTCAACATTGTACACGCCGCTTTTTTCAAGAAAATAAGCCTGGAGATTGCAAATGCGTGTTACAAATGTTCAGTGCACATGGTGGCCCGGGTCGATGGTAGTACATGTTCCTACTCAATAAAGGACGAATTTGATGATGAATTCAAAGTACATTACTGCAAGGAAGAGACAGTTGCAATGTGCAGTTGCAAAATGTTTGAAATGCACGGTATTTTGTGTCAACACATTTTCGTTGTATTCAAGGACCTCAATCATATTCCCAGGAAATACGTGCCTAATCGATGGATGAGGCTATCATCCATACATCCGTCAACAACAAGCGGCCAACTGTACGAATTCAACGGCGGCCAAGAAGCAACCACAACCCTAAATGAATTGTGGTCCACCTTCCACAACTGCATACGACTCGCAAACGGTAAAGTGGAAAAATTGGCTGACTTAGCACGCTTATTGTCTGAACATAAGAACAAGTTAGGCCACGAAAAAGACGAACAGCTTGACGGGCGTTGAAGAACTATTTGAGAATTATTGCGGCTCTACTTCTCAATTGGAGATCTCGATGTTGCACCGCAACAAGCTCGTAACAAAGCGTGGTAGCCGGATTAAAAGCGGGGCTACAAGCTCGTAACATGTCGAAAAATTGCATCTCACAATAGCCGAACATGTCCCGATCAACCTACATAATTCAAATACACTTTCTCAGTCATTTCCAAATTTCGCCCAGTAACAACGCGGTTGTCTGAATGTTGGTTTTTGTTAAATTAAACATCATTTATATTATAATTGAATGTCATTTGCATTATAACTGAATGCCATTTGTATTGTAATCTTACATCGTTTTTTTTTAGTCATTCGACTACACTTTCTAAGTCATTTCCAAATTTCGCCTACCACAACGCGATTGTCCGAATGTTGGATTTTGTTAAATTAAACATCATTTATATTCTAATTGAATGTCATTTGCATTATAACCGAATGCCATTTGTATTGTAATCTTACATCGTTTTTTAGTCATTCGACTATTACTTAAAAAAATTCCGTGTAACTTTGAACACAAACTCGCTTAGGATGACTTGAATGAGTAAAAATAATTATAGTACTTCAACAAAAAATCGAAAAAATATAGTGAATTTGGGGATTATTGTGGTGTATATATATCAATACTTTGGTGGTTTATACTCAGTATATAATGATGTTTAAATAATTATATTTTAGTATCTTCATCTATTATTTTTGGTATACATTTGCCTGTCGTTTCGTGATTAGTGTAACATTCAGTAATACATTTCTTACATGAAGTTCCAAAAAATAAAAAGCAATACTAGTACCTGAACACAAACTGCTTAGGTATTGTGCATACACGTGATTCGTTAAAAACATCTTCAAAAACTGGAAAAAACCAAAGATTTTGCATATGAACGTGCATATACCAAAGCAAGAAGGAACATATTTTGCATATTGACGAAATGTGCACTTTTTACACACTAACAATACGCATAACACACGGAAACATGTTTGCTTGAATATTGTTCATAAATAAGTAACACATAATGTTGATAGAAATGCACCGGGTGAAAAAAGGTTCTACTATGAAGTAATAAATAAAGCGTGCTTAGAAGCTCCGTCTAAATGAACTCCTCAATCGATAAACCAACAACTTTCCTCTAACAAACTTTTTGGCCAAACCAAGAACCTTGTTCTTCTCTTGGTTCAAGTCATGCATCGAGGATTTCGTGGCGACAACGCCCTCAAACGTGCAAACTCCGAGGCGTCGGCCTTGTCAAATCCACAGTTCCATTTCTTCAATGGTCCCCCCATGTAGGTCTCCATGTGACGCATGGCATAGATCCCACAGTCGACTGTGTTTTCCGCCACCCTCCACGGCATGGCGAGTCTTATTAGGCGACATTTTTCAACATTGACAACGATCGGTAGCACCCACGTGCTTGGAGGTATCTAGAAAATAGCTCCAACTACAAGATGAAAAATGAAAAAAAAAAAATTAAATCACCAAATCAATAAATCTTACCATCAACTAAGACAACCAAAATAAATAGCAAACATGTTTCAATCATGTCCGTCAAATGCAGTGTTATACTACTACTAATTGTACACCACACAAAACGTATGTGTGCACCAATTCATATCTATGTTTTCATCAAAATAACATGCCAATTTAAAAAGTGTAAAAATTAAACTAACCATATATCAAGTAATTTCTATCTCGTATATAAAGTTAATAGTATTCTATCACCATATATTATCCACGTGTAAGAACAAAAATATACAGAAAATTAAAAATGTAAATGTGTTTTACCAATTTCTCCCAGATCCTTGCGTCTTGCTTTACCTAGGTACCACCATCCAAGAGTCATGTCTAAAATGTGACAAGATTTCTTCTTTATGTTGACGCAAATCACGATCAAGTGCCATCCGTTTATAATAGGGAAGAAGAAGTAGGTAGCGGAAAATGTATACTCGTTAAAATTTAGATAGGAACAACAAACACGACGTATATATTCTACAAAGGTTATACCATCTCAATGGCCTGTTGATTCGGCGGAGTTGGGTCCACAATCTCCAGTCACAAGCTTCCAAAATAACGCCCACCTCCTTTCTTCCGGCAATTCTTGTGCGAGACGCAATAATAGAGTATAACTTTATGTCGTTAAAAAATATTTTTAACAAATTCCACACAAAGACACGTACGACATCAATGCTTATAAAATATTACAACATTTCATAATTTTCTCGTATGCCAAAATGTAATAAATTAGCTTCACATTAATAAAAATTGAATGGCAATGACTAGTCCCCACTAAACTCAATGACAAATATTCAAGAACACATCTAGAATCATTATCCAAAACACCCCCGAGCTTAATTATGCGTGGTAATGTAAATAAATAGGCGTCATGGTGTTCAACACCACAATTAAAAAGATGGGTCATACCGTCACCAAATTTGTCGAAAAAAAAACCTCGGGGAATTGGAATCCCTTGATTCCTCCATTTCGTTCAACATTTTGGCCCACACGTCAACGACGTTTCGAAATGTATTCCCCAGGCCTCGGGGTCTCCAAATCTTCTCTCGTCAAGACATTGTCTCCCATCCTAAATAAAACATCGGTTCTGTGTACATTGAACGAAAAAAATAAACACAATTAATAATAACAAAAGATTATAGAGAAATCTTGTTGAAAACCATATATTAAAGAAATGCTTAACCTTGTAGCGCCAACGTTGTCAAAAACCCACTTCGACACAAAGATTGTGGATCTTATTCATCTTCCGGGCGAAGTCGACCCCTCAAACGGAATGGAGAAGACAACTTGACTGTTTTACGCCGCTTCCTAGTGCTCTTACGCGTTTGAGTAGGCTGCGGATCCGCTCGGTCGCATATCCTTCCACCTCTCCTCACCCCCCCGACATCGTCACCTGTGCAACCCCAATCACATCCTCCCGCCCTTCAACACCTTGCCCCACGCCAACATGCCCCCGACAAAAACCCGTGAAAAATAAAAAAAAGAGTGTCAAATCTACCACACACATGTAACCAATACAAAATATGCCAAATTGTAACTATCTCGAACATTTATCTTTCACTCTTTGTTATACCATTTTGCAAACAAGAAAATCATGACAAATTTTTTATGAACTAAAACAAAAAATTAATAAGTTAATCAATATACCATTTAATAGCTAATATTATGCACCTTTGTTGTCATGTTATACCAAACAAAATGATACAAGATCGTAAATATTACAAACTAAAAAATGAGTATTCTTACACCTCTTTCCCCGTGGCTCCCCACCGGGTGTTCCTCCGAGTATTGACTGATGTCTCAAGAACGTCTGTCCATTCGCAACATTGGGATCCTGCGTCAACCCAATACTCAAATTCGGCATATCCTCGGATACTTTCTGAACTCCTCTCGGCGACGTGTAGCCTCTTCAACCTTCTCAAGAGCGGCTATGTTTTCCGGGTTACTCTGCACGCGTTCATCTGCGCGATTCGCCGACAATAGTGTCCCCAATTACGGTGTCTTCCCTCGGCTTGTCCCCGGAAAACATATGAACTTCCTAGCCGCTTCTTGGATTTTCCCAAAATCGGGTTGGCCAACTCCTTGGTGCATTGTCAAGCAAAGTGCAAGGATATCCATAACTTCGATTTAAATAATGCCACTTGGCGAAACACTCCCAACAATACCCTGCACCAAAAAAGCATAAGTATTTGTCAATTGTTTCATACTCATTTCAATGAATCTTTGAGCTTAAAAAATAACTATCAAAATAATTAAGACAAAAAAAAATTGTGCACGGTATGTATTTGGGATTAAGATGATGCCAAATTGTATCTATCTCAACATTTATCTTTCACTACTTTTATACCATTTTTCAAACCAAAAATCATGACAGCTTTTATGGACTAGAACAAAAATTAATTAGTTAATCAACATACCATTTAACAACTAATATTATGCACCTTTGTTGTCATGTTATACCAAACAAAATGATACAAAGATAATCGAATATTAAAAACTAACATAATAACATGTCCTGCTTCAACTACCACATACTATGTTTGTTTGTGGCCTTCCCTATTACAAACAAGATATTGAGACTAATATGATGCCAAAATGTAACTATCTTAACACCTATCTCATCACTAATTTTATACCATTTGCAAAAACAAAAATCGTGACGATGTTATGAAACTAAAACCCAAAAATTAATTAGTTAATTAATATACCATTTAATAACTAATATTATGCACCTTTGTTGTCATATTATGCCAAACAAGACCATACAAGATTACTAAATATTAAAAACTGTCATGATAACCTATCCCATAAACCTACCTCTCCATGTATAAAATGAAAAAAAAAACTAAAAACTCGAAAAAGGAATTGCACTGTGACACCACCAAAGAACGAATGTCGGGGGCGGCACCGGGGGAATGTTTTGCTCCCCAGGTGGCTGCATAACAACATGATTAATTGACGATGGCGTGTGCTGTGTATTGCGCGAACCAGCGGGTACGACCTCATCAATTGGGCAATCAATCCAAATGAAGCCCATATCCGCCGCGCATTTTAAATCGTTATTCCTATCTCGAATATTTTCAATTGTGTTTAACGCACACACGGGACCACCCTTGGGAAGGCACGAATGGCCAATACAACTCGGTCCATGTATAAACCCCGTGATACAAAAAAAAAAAAAAAAAAAAGGTTAATTATTTGTTGATTTTGATTAAGCCGAACATAATTGATATGTACTTACAATCAAAAAAATGAGGGGGCCGTTAAAACTCTTCTTCTTTTGTTGACGTCCATCTCTTTTTGCTCTCTAGCAATGTCATCAAGGTGTGTTCGCACCAGATTCATTTTCGAATGTCGCCGACATTCTCCAGGCTTTTCATTACAATCGCGTTTACGTATCCGCCCGCATATTCCCGATAATTTGCGCATCCACCAACGCAATAAAGTTCCTCTTGAACCATATACCACCTTCCACGCCCTCCAACATCTTTTGGACACCTCTTGCCGTAATTGAATATGAATCATCCGGATTAGGCTCAAACTGGGACTGCCATTCAACATATGCTTGGCTTGTTTCGGATTTTGTTTTTTTCTGGACTCTAATTCCACCTCTAGGGAACCCCAAAACATGCTCGACATCCTTTTCACCAACACGAATTGACCTCCCGTCCGACAGAACCAGCTCACATCCGAGAGAGTTGAAGTTATCCACCAACCAATAGATAAATCTCCCGAGAGTTCTTCAATGTTTATCCCAAAGAAGCTCCCGAATCCCATTTCAACAACAACTCTTGTCCGGTGATTATTGAGCCGAACCAATGCGCCGGATAAAACATTGGGGACGGATCCGTCCCGAGTTTGGGCAACGAAGCTTTGATAACAGATTTAGCGCTCTTTTTCCTGGGTTAACGTCATTCGGACCTCGCTTGCTGGACCCGGGAAGCAGTCTCTTCCTATTACCTCTTGCCATTTAACCTGGAATTTAGAAAAGACAAATAACATCACATTACGTACATAATACGAAAATGGAGAAAATGGCAGGGGCACAAAAACACAAAATTCATACATTGTGCAAAAATACTTGTTAAAAAACAAAAAAAACCACAATACCCTATGCACCTTCACCATACTAGTGCAAAAACACAATAACCTATGTATATATACACCAAAATTAATAAATAAAACACGAAAGTTGAATGAAAAAACACAAACTTCATGCATTCTACAAAAATATGCATCTCTCGATTTCAAACCATAACTCTGTTTGGTGAGTTTAATTGGTTCTTTCGTTTCAAATTAAATTTAGAGAAAATATTATCTATTGGACCAATATTAAGTTTTTTTGAACTTTCAAGTTATTTTCATGAAGGAAAATGTTATTCCAAATAGAATTGTGAGAGAAAATCCATGAAATTAAAGAGTCCCGAGGCACGAACTTGATCACTAGGCCTTTTTGAAATATTATTTCCTCTTATTTAATGAAAAATACAAGATAATACTACCAAACTTAGTTATGCCATAAACACAAGATTACCAACCAAGCACATAATAAGCCATGCTTTCGAAATGGCATATTGTATTCCCGAACCACAATACCCCATGCACATTCACTATACTAGCGCAAAAACCACAATAACTTATGTATATATAGACCAAAATTAACAAACAAAATACCAAAATATGAATGAAAAAAACAAACTTCATACATTGTGCAAAAAGATGCACAGTAGTACCTGAACCACATTACCCCTATGCACAGTTCACCATACTAGTGCAAAAACCACAATACCTATGTATATATACACTAAAATTAACAAACAAAAACACCAAAATATGAATGAAAAAAACAAATTTCGTACATTGTGCAAAAATATGCACAATAGTACCGAACCACAATGCCCTATGCACGATTCACCATACTAGTGCAAAAACCACAATACCCTATGTATATATACACCAAAATTAACAAACAAAACACCAAAATATGAATGAAAAAACACACACTTCATACATTATGCAAAAATATGCACATCAAATTGGTTATGTATATACCAAAAGCACAAAGGAAAATGTCATGTTTGCGTAAGATTACACCAAAAATGTGAATGAAAAAGCACAAATTAACGGATGGATTATACAATTCGTTATTTATGTGTATATCATTTTGTCGTAAACTTATACTATATGTATTGCGATCAAATACATTCATTGTTTGTAATTTCACATACCCAAAATGCAAAAAGGACGTGTGTAGAAAAATTGATTGCAAGAACCCTAGAAAATTAAAAAAATATATATAAAATTGAAATAGGTCACACAAAAACTAAAGAAAATCCATAACAAAACCTCTTCAAATGTTATAAAACATGTAGTCGATGTAGGGAAAAAAGACCTTGATCGTTATCTTCGTCCACCCCCAAAATAAACCGAAAGAATGAAATCGGGGCATACCTCTGTGAAGATTTGCGAGAAACTTTTTGGAGGGTTTATGCCCAAAAAATTGCGCCTGTGCAGACCGATGACTCCTCCGGGTCGCTTTTTTCGAGAGAAGAAGTGTTGTGGCGGCGGTTTGTGGGTCGATTTTTCCAGAGAAGAAATGTTGTGGCCGGCGGTTTGGGAGAAGTAATTTTGAGAGAGATGAACAAAGTGAAACGTGTGATAGTGGGGTTTGTGGGGGTGGACGAAATCTTTGAGAATATTGTGAGAAAAAAACGGGCAAAAAGCGGAGAATTATTTGGTGATTGAATCCCTAAAAAATAGGAACAATGTTTGCAGTTACCATTTTAAACGTTACACACAAATTGTAATTTGCCTAATTTGCCCTTAAATGGGTCAGGTTTCGATTTTATTAAAAAAAAATGGAAAAAATCGTGGCCTTTGGATTAAACATGTTAGTGGTCTAGATCTGTCCGTCCACACCGCCACATATTAAGGGGCTTGCCACATATGATCCAATACCTATATATATATGTGTGTATGTGTGTGTGTCAACCAATTTTTTTAGAAAGGTTTAACCAATTGAATTAGTGACTCAATAACCCAATTATTAACTGGTTTGATGTTAAATCTAGAGTTAAAACATTGGTTTTTAGTGCATTAGTACCCATATTTTCCTTTTTCTTGAATCGACGGTACCCATATTTTCCTTGTGAACGACCATTAACAATTAACAATTGAATGAGGAAATACATTTTATCGTTGCATGATTGCCCATTAAATCTTTATATAGAATTTGGAAAATATATTATATAACTTGAATCCTCCTTTATCAAAATGTCTCTAGAGTCATCCAAATGGGCTAGCCGACTACCTAGCCAGGGTGTTTACCTCACGGGCCAAAGAAAAACTTGGGTAGGGTCATGCCAAAATTCCAATGCGCCATTAATTTTTGTGGCAAAAATCCAATCTAATCTATGGAAATACACATGAAAAATCACGGCCCATCGGGCTAGCATAACTTTTCGGATCCAAAGGGTTAGGCCAAATAAACTAGTCTCTTTCGAGCCTTCAAAATTGTAGCCCAACCCGACACTTTTATGATCGTCCCCGGCCCATTTTGACATCTATAAGTGTCACCTCTAGCATTGCATTTAATAATTCATTTTCTTAGTACATAAATCATTTTGTTTTCAATATTTTTTAGCTGATTTATTATATTTTTTTAATAAATCAAATGAAAGTATTTGTAATGTTAATTATCATGGTTACCATATTTGTTAAAGAAAGTGAGCTGCATTATATAACTTGGCATTCATTTAAATTAGGGTTGTGCACATAAATTGGAGATTACTCGAATCGAACGATATTCGACCGAAAAATACCTCGAACCGAAAATATCTTTTGCTTTTTGACTTTTCCCGAACCTGATCATTCAAAATATTTATGGTACGATTCTGAGATTTTTTAAATACTGCATCGAGAACCATACTTGAACCACTCCGACCGAGGACGCAAAGCTAGAACCGATTTTAAATTTTTTATATAAATAAATATACATTATTTCTATTTAATTTATATATTGATATTGAAATAATCGCAAATTATTTTAAATTAAATTAAATATAAAACATATTTCTAAAAAAAACGTAATACTACAACTATGAATTTCAAAAAACTTTAAAAATTAATAATAGAGTAGATTATTAAAATTAAAATTAGTTAAATGATTAGTAAATTGCATTTAAAGGAAAACATGCTCTAAACAAATAATAGTACCATATTACGAATATGGCCTTCATAAAAAAATCATATATTTTTTTCTACTACATCACATAAATTAAAAATATAATTTTATTGATTATGTTAAATTGTTAATTAGAGATACCGAGATTGTAAATTTATAAAAAAAACCGTTTCATATTAATTTATCAAAATTATCGATTAATTATATTTGTTTCAAGTCAATTGAAGGACAATTGCCCAAGATAATTGAATATTATCGTATTGTAAAAGTTATTAAATTTAGAATTTAGGATTGTGTTATCTATTATGGTTTTACTATTTATTTTATGGCTACACTAAAAAGAGACCGAAAATATATCCGTTTGGTGATTTTTATATTGATTTTTATATTTTTTCAAAATTGTATGCTTTATTTATGACTAATATCCGAGTCTCCGTCCCGAACTTTTGGTACGATTCGGACGAAGATTGTTTTCATGGTTCGATTCTCGGAGATTTATTTTTAGAATTTTAGAACTTGGGAAGGTTATAGAGATTTTTAAATCTCCGAACCGTCCGTCCCGTCCCGTGTACACCCCTAATATAAATAGCTACATTATATGACTAAGAATAGCATTCATTTGCCTTAAAAATGGCATTCATTTTTTGGACAATCTAGTACTACTATTTCACAAATAAATAAATAAAGGAAAATAAAAAGTAGATTCCCTTGGCCAATTGTTGTCCCTTTGTGATCATATCTCATTTCACACCTTCATCTTTACCCCCACCTCTCTCCACTCTACTACTATTGCATAGTCAGCGTCACCCCAACACTCAAAACTTTCCAAACTCACACACAATATATATACATAAACACACATTCCACAAACAAGTCACTATTATTTATAATATACACACACAGAAAGAAAGAGAGAGAGAAAAGGTGTGTGTTTGTGTGTTTAAATCACCACAAGAATTGTGCACCACTGATCACCCAACAAAACCACTTCTCTTTGCCCTTTCTAGCTAACACATTTTCCATCAATATCACCAAATATCAGAGAAAAAAACTGTACAATATATTCATTTCATTAAAATACAAACAAACAAAAAAAACTTTAGTTTCAGTCTCAATATTCTTTTCTCCGGTCCCCTCTTCTTCTTCCTCTCATCTCTGCACTCAACTTTGTCTCTTTCTATAACCATCCATTTCTCCCTTTTTTTTCACCACCTCCGCGTGCATGTCGTTTTACTTGGATTCCTGACGCGTTTTGTTTCCCATTGCATATCCACTCACTTTTATACTCATTCAAAAGACTAATTGTTTGTATAATTTTTTTTTTTAATGGGAGTAGTTTATTCTCCGTTTCTCAACTTCCCCCCTTGTGTAAACTCCTCCTCATAGAATAAGAAATTAAACAAAATAGAGATCGCATTTTTGTTTACTAAATGAGGGGGACTGGGAAACACGACCGCCGGTGGAGCTCCGACACGGTACCCGCCGGTCATTCAGCCAGCGAAGGATCTTCTCCGGGAACGGAATATTCCGGCGATTCGGCGACGAACGCTTCGGAGTTCGTCGAGGTCACGCTCGATCTGCAAGACGACGACACCATCATTTTACGCAGCGTCGAACCGGCGACTGTAATAAGCATCGACGGCAATGACATCATTTCCGGAATCACCGGGATCGAGACTCCGGCACCGGCGTCGGCGTCTACTTCCCGATCTCCGACCATGCGCCGGAGCGCTTCCAATAAGCTGATTCAGTTTTCTCAGGAGCTGAAAGCGGAAGCGCTCGCGAAAGCGAAACAGTTCTCGCAGGAGCTGAGGCGGTTCTCGTGGAGCCACGGGCACGCGTCGCGGATACTCTCCGGCGTCGGCGGAGGTGGAGGCAACAGCGGATTGGACTCCGCGCTGGCGGCTCGGGCGATGCGCCGCCAGCGAGCGCAGCTCGATCGCACGCGCTCCGGCGCTCAGAAAGCTCTACAAGGACTCAAATTCATCAGCAAAACTAAAAATAACCGCATTGATGCGTGGAACGAAGTCCAGAACAATTTCGAAAAGCTCGCCAAAGACGGTTACCTTCATCGCGCTGATTTCGCACAATGCATAGGTTAATCGATTATTCAAACTACAATTTTCTGGATTAACGAGCTAATTATGCTGTTAGTTACAGTTTTTAACGCTCCAATGATTTTAATTTTCTGTTACAGGGATGAGAGATTCGAAGGAATTTGCGTTAGAATTGTTCGATGCATTAAGCAGAAGGAGAAGATTGAAAGTTGAGAAGATCAGCAGAGATGAGCTTTATGAATTTTGGTCGCAAATTACAGATCAAAGTTTCGATTCCAGGCTCCAGATTTTTTCGACATGTATGTATATTGTATCCCTATTCCCTTCTTAATTAATAAATTAGTCGAAGTTAAAGTTCATAAGCAAGTTAATTAAGTAATTAATTTAGCTGCAGTAAAAGTGGAAATGGAAATCAACTTTTGTTATGCAATAATTTAGGGAAAAGGTAAAGTCTCAAATCAACTCAATTAGTGTTGGTTGCACCAATTCCATTTAAGAATTTCATCAAAATTATTGCTGATTTCTTAAAAAAGAAGATTTCATACAAGGTTGATGATTGAATAATTGGTCTGGGTATTATCTAACTTTAATTAATTAATTATTAATTAATGATAATGATGCAGGGTGGACAAAAATGAAGATGGTCGGATCACCGAAGAGGAAGTTAAGGAGGTAAAGCAAATTTATTTCTTTTTGTTTCACTTTCAATCAAGGAATTTAAAATTAATTAATAGAGTGATGATTATGAGGTAAAGCACAGTCTGTCAGATTCCGGTGGCATAAAAAATGTTAGCACTGAAATTTTCTGTGACACGTTAGGTATACTGGTATACTGAGAAGGAATTTATTAGTATTATTTTTCTTTACATGTAACTATTAACACTAATTATACTTCTTCGTGCAATATTAAGATTTAATGGATATTGCGTAAAGAGACTTTTTGCATTTTTTTCTTTCTTTAGAAAGGGGTTTAACGTAGGGTTAGGCGTGAAGTGTGATTATATTAGAAAATTTTCACAACCAACAACTCCAATATATATCCAATATGCAAATCTTACACTCCCTGCTTAGCCAGAACACCACAACCGAGTGGACCGATACACAAAAGTGTCTTAGAATAAAAAACCAAAAAAATCATAAAATTCTAACTAATTTTATTTTTTTAAAAACAAAATTGCTTAGTAAAATATTTTTTAAAGAGGGGTTGGGGCCCAGATTGCCCCCCTAGCTATGTCAATGATGGTCTACTAACTAAATAGTTGCAATCAAATTAAGTGCTAGTGTATATTTATGCGTGTGTAATATGTGTATATGTATACTTTATTTTCTTTTTTTTTTTTTTTAGGTGCCAAATTTATATATACGTTAATACGTATACATCCATATTTATATATTTCGGTTGTACGAGTACTGCTTTTAGTTCTAGTGTTTGAGATTGTCAAAGTATGGTATTTTGAGATTCTCCAAATTGCACCTACTTTTATTTAAAGATTAAGTCATCTCAATGGGGTTGGTGGGGGTAAATTTGTAATTGTGTATGAGTTTTTTTTTTCCTCTCAGCAAGAATTGTGTATGAATAATTGACTAAGAATAGTTGATCAATTCATCTATTTCACCTTTTTTCCCTCCATTAATTTAATATTCTTTATTTAGATAATTATGGTAAGTGCCTCTGCAAATAAATTATCAAGATTAAAAGAGCAAGCGGAAGAGTATGCTGCTCTGATTATGGAAGAGTTAGACCCTGAAAGGCTTGGCTACATTGAGGTACAACTCTCCCTTTATGAGCACTTCATATATTTTCTTACAATAATTAATAGCTTTAATAAATATTTTGTTTCTTAAATGAATTTTTTTTTTTAAAGTTAGGCCAATATATACCTTAAATTAATGAGTTGCCCGTCAAGTTAGCATTGTACTTGGATACTAAAATACTTTTAGTTACTATAATTAATTGATACTACACCAATAGACTACCACAGAATGAAAAATGGTTACAACTAAAATTATCATGTTGGACTTTAGTTACCAAACAATCAGTATAGTTAGACGACAAATGACTTACTAGCTAGATCTTATTAATATTGGGTTGCCGTGTTGTTCAACTATACACGTTGAACAAAAATATCATATAATTTACATATGATAATAAAATGGTTATTAAATATCAATTATCAATATCCAGCCTTTGAGATTGTCATAGCAGCCGTGTTTCGGTCAAAATAGAGAAGTTGGCGGGTCAGTTTAAATGGCAATACAATTATATATAATAATAATATGAAAAGTGGTAATGACTAGTGATTATGAAAAATGTTCATTTTTTATAAATCGGTATTTAATTTAGAAATAGTATATAATATATATTGTCTATGCTAATAGGTCAACAACTCCCCCTTTTCACTTATTGGTTAATTTAGCAGGAAGTATATTTTAGGTTTACCGATTAATTTTGACTAATACTTAATTGAAGCTGTAAAATTTATCGACTCGAAAAAGCTGCTAGTTGTATTTTACGAGGTGTAGAGCATAAATTTTGAGACAACTTAGCCAGCCATTTAATAGGGATGACATCGGTACGGAGGATCTATTAAGCATAGCTTGGCCTCCAGGGGTACAAACGAGTTGTTAAGTGGCAAAATGACAAGAGTGTGGTACTCTGACGTCGCGGGTTGGAATCTGTGTAGTCACAGTACTTTGTTGAAATATTGCAATTGATGTTTCTGGATTTGTATCTCGTTGGTTACCTGCCTTGCACGGCTGCTACTCGTACATATCCCTCGGTTTACAACATGTCTGGCTAAGGGGCCTATGGTTCAGGTAGGGGTTTTGCCTTCGGGAAAATCCTTTTACATATTAAGCATAACTTGGTGCCCCGGGCATAACTCAACTGGTAAATGACCTGAGTGATGTGTTGTCTACTTTCTGGTACCCACAGTGTGAATGTTCGAATCTCCTTGGTAACAGGGTGGAAGAGGATTTTTTGTGTGTTGAGTCAATTTATAATAACTCAGGATATGACTTATTGAGGCACATCCCGCAATTTACCTCCTCCACAAAATTCTAGGGCAAGGGCAGTGAGAGAGGGATGAAGTTAATCTTTTATTAAGCATAACTTGGTTAAATGATGCTCATCCAGAAGTAGCTTTTCTTTGATCATTCGTATCTTCAAAGAAATGATTTATTACCAAATTCCTGTTAGTTAAGCTCTAGTGAAGACCAAGTTCTTGAAGAAAATCCGATTAAGTGATCGAATCGAAATATGACTTAGAAATCCTTGGTATGCGTTAATTAATGTCAACAAGCCCAAAAAACAGACAAACAAATAAATAATCTTAAATCAATTTTGAAAGTCAGCTGATTACTAAGTATAACTAACTAATATCATATAATTGCCCATAGTCTTCATATAATAGAAACGTGAATGGCAATTAATCATATACTATTAACATATTTGTTTTTCTTTCTTTTTTTTTTTTAGGAATTAAATCGATATATGTTCTCTTCCACGAACTTCAATTTTCAAGAGATATCCAACAACTCTAGAAGGAAAAAAAAAAATTACTCCCTGCGTCCTAAAAAGATAGACCATCTTTCTTTTTTTCGTCCGTCCCAAATTATATGCTTATTTCCTTATTGAGAGTATTATACAACAATAGACAAAACTAAATTACCCTATTTAATTCACTTTGTCTTTAAAAAGTTTCATTTTTTGAAGAACGGAAAAAATTTAATCTCAATTACATTTATTATGTTTTCTTAATTTGTGTGGATTGTTCTACTTGTCTATCTTTTTATGCGGATATGATCCTCTATTCCAAATCATGTTTTATTTCGTATTCCAAATATCTTAAATACACGCCAAGTGTAAATTAATGATATCATCATTACACTTGGCGTATAAGGGTGATATTTGGAACACGAGATGATACACAATATGGAATAGAAAATCTCAAGTGTTTTTATGAGAAGGAGAGAGTTATTATCAGCTGCTATTAGAATGAACAAAACCTCAGTTCTCAGATGGATGGGAAAGACGTTTCGTTCTAACTTTATTTAGGCCCAAATTAAAAATAAAATAAAAAATAGAGAAAAATGCATCAAATAATTATGTATAAGAAACTAATGTTAATTTAAAACCAAATTTAGGTGGGCAATTTTAACTTGCGAGGCCCATATATATAGGGGTGGCCACGCCTCGAATCCCTATAGGGATTACGGTTCCTCATTTTGGAGGAATCGGAATCGGAACCGTTGTCTCATGGTTCCGGTTCCAAAACCAGAACCGACGGTTCCAGTTCCGATTTGGAACCCGGTTCCTCCCCGGTTCCGATTCTGGTTTTAACTAGAACCGTTTGTTTATCTTTAGATAATTTTTTTATTTTTTAAAAATGGCTTTTTGAGTTACAAAAGAAAGGGAAAAGGAAGAAAAAGACTTGAATTTAATATTCAATTAAGTTTTGTATTTTATATTATAAGCATTACAATAAGTATTTAACATTTCTTATAGCATATTTTAACAAGAAAAAAAAAATCGTTGGTTTTAACCTTAAAACCGGCGGTTTTAATTGCCGTTTCTACCACGGTTTCACATACGGTTCTAACCGACGGTTAAAACCACAGGTTCCACGGTTTTTGAGACCAAGGAATTGGGACCGGAACCGAGCTACACGGTTCGGTTCTGGTTTTGGAATCGTTGATCGTCAACGGTTCGGATCCGGTTCCATTTGGCCACCCCTACATATATAAGGATTAAGCTCAAGCCTTTTTTCAATTTCTCTTTTTCAAAATTAATTATGACACCGAAATTTTACTTCTTTGGAATTTAATTTTTCTTTTCCATTTGATTTACTAGAAGGATTAAGCTCAAACTTGTGGATGCACTTTACCATTTCTATTATTCAATCTTATACCCAGCCAGAAGACTTTTTGTTTGTGAATTGTAATAGTCCTATACCCATGTGGACATTCTGTTTCCCGGGCCATGAAATGCGTGTTTTCAGCACTCAACACATGTAGAAACATATGGTCCAACATTATTGCATGATTCAACTTTCTCATCATATCTCACGCATGTTATATTTTTTGTCACACAATGATGCAGCTATGGCAGCTGGAAACACTATTGCTACAAAAGGACACATACTTAAATTACAGTCAAGCCCTCAGCTACACGAGCCAGGCCCTGAGCCAAAACCTTCATGGGCTCAGATATAGGGGCCGGATAAAGAGAATGAGCACCAAATTGATTTATTATCTGCAAGAAAATTGGAAGAGAATCTGGGTCTTAACACTATGGATCATGATAATGATTGGGCTTTTCGCTTGGAAATTCTATCAGTACAAACACAAGAATGCGTACAAGATTATGGGTTATTGTCTTCTCACGGCTAAGGGTGCAGCCGAGACTTTGAAATTCAACATGGCTCTCATATTATTGCCTGTGTGTAGGAACACCATTACTTGGCTGAGGTCCTCCAAGTTGGGGTACTTTGTGCCATTTGATGACAACATCAACTTTCACAAGGTATGTACATATTACAGTTACTGGGCCCTACGCATATTATTTTATTCATTTTAATTATATGCTATTTCAAGTTTTAGTCTTATTAATAATTAATAATAGGGATACAGCTAAGGGCAAAATACAATGACATGAGAAAAATACTTTGTGCCCAACGACCAGGGTTTGCACACACATCACCTACTCATGCTTGTTATATTTTCTTGTTTCGTACGTTTATTTGTCCCCTAGTGGCGTGACTTTATGAATAAGTCAGCGGTGATTATTTATTCTCTAGCTAAGAATGATACAGCTTGTGATTACGACTTTTAACAGGTCAACCGAGAGTCAAGCAGAAAACTTTGACATTTGTTGACCAATCATTATCATGATCCACCCTCAGCAGGGAACCCACAGAAATAAGCAAAATGAAATATATTACATATCCACGGACCACGAAGTAATTTTTTCTTGCAGAATGCTGGTAATTAATGTAGCTCACTGAAAAGCTGCTAGAAGCGTGCTAAATATGTAAATAAATATCATAGAGCAGTTATAGCAACTGAGCATATTACTGTTTGCATGCCCTGGTCCTAATAAAAGTGTTGGAATTTAGTCTTGAGAAATGAGTGTTGACCGATTTCGACCAAATAATTAAGTGGTTTCCATCAAAAAAATAGAATTAAATTATTTATAAAAATTATACTAAGAGAATAGATGAGAATAGCATTTGGAATTTCTCAAACCGATTCCGGGTGAATGAGAAATTAATGCTAGAAGTTAGCCACTTAATACGTATAAATGGTATGGAAAATGGAAAATGTGGGGAAGGAGAGATGCTCCATCCCACATAGGAAAATGAGGATAAGTTTGCACACTTTATATATCCCAAGTTGGACTTATGGGTTTGGGCCCTGGGGCACCCAAGTTTTTAAATGTGTGAGGACCTACATGCTTGTGGGTTTTGTTCAAAGCAAACACATGCGCGCCACCACCGGCCGGTCCGGTCGTGGGCTTGGGCCCTTATTCATTTTGGACCAAAACCTTTAAAAATAAATATCTAATTAATTTTCGTAATTAATTAAATGATTTTCCAACTGAAACGTTCGGACCAAGCGCGGGCGGCGCACGGCCAATGCGTCGGGAGTCGCTGGTCGTCGCCCGTCTCTGTCTGCAAAATGTGTCTTTTCGAGCCAAAAACGCGATCTTTCCATACGAGGTACCGAGGCCTATAATAATCGACCCACGAAAACAATACACAAAATTATCAACAACCTAAAATCGAGCATTGCATTTGCATATTGTCCGATTTCCTTCAAAATCTTGAAAATTCAAACTCTTGTTGTTCGCTGTTCCGGTTTGCTAGTCTTTGCTAACCGAAACTGTAAAAGTTGTATCTTAGAGGTGAGCGCCGAACCGTAAGCACTCGGTATACGGGAATTTTCGTCTTGCGGAGACTCGAATCAAATTCAGGCCTCGACTTTAGCCTATACACTATACACTTTGCCATTTTCCTAAATGAAACCTTACATATTTTACCCAACAAAAAGAACAAATGAGATCTTCTATTCCGATATTTCGTTTCATCTTCTATTTCTCAACAGAGCAAAGTGTATAAAATTACCATATTAGTTTTCAAGCGTAAATTATGGGTGTTTATAAGGCAAGTGATGTCGGGAGTTGTGGAATAGAAAATCAAACACAATTTTGGAATAAACGATTTTCATCTGATAAAGAAGGGTTAATTATACTGTATACATACCTCCTCCCTGGGAGTTCTTTTATTTTTATAAAAACGTTCTAAATTTACCATGTTAAACGAACTCCCTCTAGCAAAACAAGGGGAGATGTTAATTTAGCTCTTTTAGAGAGTGGTAAATACAACCATAAAACAAATATCGATATTATATTGGAACAAAAAAACAGAGATCTTGAAAATTCAATTATCTTGAAAATGTCATTTGCTTATATTGTGAAAGAAGGGGGAGGAAATGTGAATGGTTGACATGACATTCAAACTTGTCCCTTTATCCGGTTAAAAACATGTTGGCAGATATTGCAATCTTAGGAGTCTTGAGAAACTGAAAATACATCTGTATGATTATTGATGTTGGGTATCTACCCCCATGAGAAGGATGAATACTTATCTTAACGTATGCCTATCTATTAAATTGGCCAACAGCCAACTTATTATACTATCATGACATTGAGTTCCTAGTTCCTACTTTTTAATGTCGCAGCAATAGGTTTAAGCTTATTAAAATATGAGATCTCATCAGTTTTTGCCTTTTCCTTTCCCTCTTTGGTATCGGATACGAGCAGACCATTGCTGCAGCCATTGTAGTCGGTGTCATACTCCATGCTGGTAACCACCTTGCTTGTGACTTTCCAAGGCTTATAAACGAACCTGATTCCACGTACAACCTTTATTTGACTGATGCTTTTGGTGATCGTAAACCCAAGTACATGGACCTTGTGAAAGGGATTGAAGGTGTGACAGGAATCCTGATGGTGATATTCATGATAATTGCTTTTACATTGGCAACACGGTGGTTCAGACGGAGTCTTATTAAGCTGCCTAAGCCATTCGACCGGCTCACTGGCTACAACGCCTTTTGGTATTCACACCACCTGTTCGTCTTTGTCTACATCTTGCTTATCATTCATGGCACTTTCCTTTATCTCGTTCACCACTGGTACAAAAAAACGGTACGCATATATATACTCTTGAATTTCTTTGCGCTTATTAATAATGATTATTCACAGAATCTTTATTTGGTTGCAGACATGGATGTATCTTGCAGTTCCTGTACTTCTCTATGCAGGAGAGAGGACCCTTAGATACTTCCGATCAGGGTTTCATAGTGTTCGGCTCTTGAAGGTGAGAATGAGCACGAATGATTATTTTACACTCAATTTTATCAAGTTGATTAATGGACGAAGTTCTAAAGAAGACACGTTTTGGAATTGAAGGGTGCCTTGGCTATTTTGCAATTGCTCTGCAGCCTACATGTGATGTATATGGGACTTAAACTTGATCAGATGTCCTTATTATTTTCTTTTCTCCATCTTATAATCTTTTCAGGTTGCCATTTATCCAGGAAATGTCCTAACATTACAAATGTCAAAGCCTCCACAATTTAGATATAAGAGCGGGCAATACATGTTTGTCCAGTGTCCGGCCGTTTCTCCATTTGAGTGGTAAACTACGATATCACATTTTGTTTAGCTTATCCTCCACTTTATATTAACTCAATACATATGCATAAGTTAAAAATGCATAAGAGAGTACAGAACATTTTTTTTGGAAAAGAGAGAGTACAGAACTTAATCTGTTCTATACTGTTTTTTTTTTTTCCTCTAAAAAAACAATCGAATAAATTTCATTATCATTTCCATATTGCCTAAAATTTATATTGTCTTTTTATGTTAATAATGTTCTAACTTGCAAATACACAGGCATCCATTTTCAATTACCTCGGCACCTGATGACGATTTCCTTAGCATTCACATACGGCAGTTAGGTGACTGGACACATGAACTTAAGAGGGTATTTGCTGAGGCATGTGAGGCTCCTGTTTCTGGGAAGAGCGGGCTACTCAGAGCCGATGAAACTACCAAGAAAAGGTACATGCTTCTCTTCGAATCGTTATACAAACGTACTCTACTGAACTTCTCCCTATAATCTAAAAGTTACCTTTAAATCCAGTTTGCCAAAGCTATTAATAGATGGACCTTATGGAGCTCCAGCACAAGACTATAGGAAATACGACGTCCTCTTACTCGTCGGTCTTGGGATTGGGGCAACACCTTTCATTAGCATCCTAAAAGATTTACTTAACAATATCGTCAAAATGGAGGAGCAAGCTGTAAGCATCAGTTCTGATTATTGTCTTTTGACTCTACTATATTTTTTAATATTCAAATTGGCAAAAATTGAACTTAAAAAAATCCGTTTATCTTTTCCAGGATTCAATTTCGGATTTCAGCAGGTATTCGGACCAGAGTGTGGGTTCTTTTGACTCTTCATCTCACAACAGGGTTTCTCCTAAACGGAAGAAAACTCTGAGGACAACTAATGCTTACTTTTATTGGGTCACGAGAGAGCAAGGGTCATTTGATTGGTTCAAAGGCGTCATGAATGAAGTTGCCGAACTTGATCAAAGGGTAATGCACCATCTCAACTTCACATTTACATACATATTCTACTGATTATAACCTTATAATGTACTTTTTTAGGGTGTCATTGAGATGCACAACTATTTAACTAGTGTGTATGAGGAAGGGGATGCTCGTTCGGCTCTCATCACTATGGTTCAGGCACTTAACCATGCTAAAAATGGGGTTGACATTGTATCTGGCACAAGGGTAAGATTGTAATTGTCCCATCATTCGAATTTTCACTTTTCCCACTACCACTATGAACAAGCCATATATTGAGATAATGCAGTGGACTAGCAGATTGGATGGTCCCAAAACACCTTTTTTTCATTTTCGCATCATCTCACTGTCTGACGGTCGATGCGTATTAAACTATACCGCTTATTTTAACAGGTTAGAACGCATTTTGCAAGGCCTAATTGGAAGAAAGTTCTGTCAAAACTAGGTACCAAACATGCCAATGCAAGAATAGGTCAGTATACCATTCGAAAGCTTGTAAAATATAGGATAATTATAAAACACCCTGAGGTTTGGCTTAATTACAAAAAAACCCAGAGATGTTTCAAAATTACAAAAACCCTTCAGGTTTTGTTTTGTCTTAAATTTAGGAGGGGGAAATGTAATGTTTTTGTAAATGTCAGGGTTTTATTGAAAAGTTTTTGAAAAATCACTGGGAAAAATGTAAGACGGAATCAAATCTCAAGGTTTTTTTTTTTCAAAGAACTCTGGGTTTTTTGTAATTAGTCCAAACCTCAGGGGTGTTTTTGTAATTATCCCTAAAATATATTGAGTTTCTGTTCATGCCTTAATCTTCAGGCATTTGGTTTTTGAACAGGGGTTTTCTATTGTGGGGCACCAGTATTGGCAAAAGAACTCAACCAGCTCTGCTATGACTATAATCAGAAGGGCTCGACCAAATTCGAATTCCACAAAGAGCATTTCTAAGAGACAACATGTGGAGTACATATGAATACACACATGCTTATTACCACTATATTTTGTCCCGTTCTCGACCGACCCCCGAGTTAATATGAAGTCTCCATTTCACATAGTAAGCTGAAAAGGAGCCCAATAGTATGGAAAGGGCTAGAAGGAAATAATATATTTGTATAGTCCTCAGTAGGAAATTAAGATAGAATTACAGAAATATATATATATATATATACAAGTACATATAATTTTATTCAAGTAGATATTCATTTGCCAACACAACCAAAAAGTGGTTCTGGATGGCAAGATGGCTGAAAATTTGAATTAGGCGGCAATATCACGACGACCATTGAGAATCCGCCATGTGGCAGCATGTGTGACATCTGGCTTTGATACCGTGGATGAAATGGAAGATCTAAGTGCGTTACAGCATGAAGGGGAAGGACCTACTTGATAAGAGATTCTTCCTAGGTTTGTCTTTTTGGATTTATGGGGCAGGTTTTTGGTTCAACTCTTACAATTATTAGCATTCGACCTTTTTTTTTTTTTTTGTCCTTTTCAATTATCTGGGTGGGCTCGAGATATCCTTGTAGAACAGCATGTGCATGCTTTCCACTAAGAGAATATATAATGCCTTGTTTTTTTGCTTTTCGTCATGGAATACAAGAAGTATACGTAAGTGTAAATTGTGGAAATTGATCTGATCAATTCTTTTTCCATCACTCTTTTTGTCCATTGATTGACTTTGTGGCCGTTGTTCCTGCGGTGATTTGTTTTAGAGTTTTCAATCATATTAAGATTGTGAGAGCATATGTATGCAAGTGAATATGATATGCTGATTCTAGATGAGCTGGTACTGATCAATACTTACTTCCCATAGAGAGGTCCTGGACTAAAACTCCGGGGCCGGTCCAGCTTGGTGCTGGCCCACCGGGCCAAAGGAAAAAAAAATCGTGCTTGGGTCAGGTTGGACCAAAATTTCTACAGGCAGCTGTTTCTGGAGTTGAATCCAATGCTTTAAAAACAAGTAATTTTATCAGGTCCGGCTTTTCGGTCAATTGGCCGCCCAACTAGCCTGGCTCCTTTCAAGCCTGAGAAATTACAGTCCTGGCCCTATCATCGGGCCGGGATGGTTTGACACCTCTAAGTGTGAGTAACCATTTCTGGATGAAAGAGCTTTAGTATTTTCAGTTGAGTTACGAAAACAAGCTCATTCTGAAATAGCCAAGGAATTTGGATATTTGACGGGATTTCAAGATCACATTCAAGGGAACTTCTATGTCGATTGCCCTTCCTTTTATCCAGAAAAAAATGAAGCACCAAATAATACACAAAATAATATTTAGAGGAAAAAACAATGAATGTATAATGTAATTTTAATGTTTCAATATGAAAGGAAATCTGAAATAAAAAATTGATTTTGGAAAATCGACAACACTAATTATTTTAAGCTTTAACAAGTTCAACGAATTTTTTTCTAACATGAACAAACAAACAAGGCTGGGTTTCTTTTTGGTTTTATCAGATGTGGATAGTGCTACGCCAATTATAGTGTCATAGCCCAGTAGAGGATCTGGGCTACTCTTACAGCCCATTTTAAGAGAAAACATGAGAAATAATTGCTGCAATCGATTCTTACAATGTGGTCTGAGATTAGGTAGCAGCTAAAACTAAGGGCTGTTTGTTTATGTTTAAAGTACTCCCATTTCAGGTTTAAGTTGGAAATAAATTTTGAGAATTTATTGGTTTTTGTGTGGAAATTGAGATTGTGTTTGGATGAATGAATTGAAATGTGTTTTATGTAGGATTGAAATGAGATTGTGTTTGGTTTGAGTAGTTTTGAAATATTATTTTATGTATATAATAATTGAAAAGTTGGTAGTGGTGGGGTCCACTTCAATATTTTAATTTGAATATATAATATTATATTTTAAAGATTATAGTTGGTGGGTCCCATTAGATAGTTATAATTTAAAAATAGTAATATTTTAAGTAGATAAAGTTGATAATGGTGGGTCCCACATATATAATTGGGTTAAAATATGAGAATAGTGATTGATAAGTAATGATGAGTGATGTAGGGTAGTGTATAAGTTTGAGAATAGAAATTATAGGTTTGAGATGTTGTTTTATGTGAAAAATAGAAAATGAAAATGATGATTTCCATTGAAATTTTATGAACAAACATGATTCCACTTTTATAGTTAAATGGAACCTGAAAGAGAGTCATTGGAAACATAAACAAACAAGGCCTAAGATTTTCTTTTTGAAAGCTAAAACTAAGATTTGGATTTGCTTAAATAGATTGCTTCTAATTACTTGAACTTATTTATCATGCAAATGTATGCTTTGCTATACACTTTATCTAATTTTTTTAATAAGTATGTTGTTATACACTTTATCCTTTTTTTTAATAAGTTTGGAGCATGGTAAAACCTCAACCACTTTGCCATCTTACACTTTTTTCTATACACTTTATCCATGAAAAGCACTTTTCCTCTTCTTGAGGGGCATTAAGTTATTGTGTCATCCCAAAATTATACCAATTTGGAGACATTGCAACATGGTATACCGAATATACATACAAATACACACAAATCATCGGATGGAGAGTGTTTGGTTGAGCTAATTTAAAATAATGTTTTTAGAGTTTATTTTTTAAAATAAATGAAAATATACAAAAACAAAGGAAAAGTCCCGATCACAAGCCGATCAGGTAATAAAGAAAAACAATGACTTAAGAATGCAATTTAAATGAAGGTCATCTATTTCTAGAGGATTTTTGAATGGAAATTGCATTTGTCTTTTTTAGCATGCACTCGAGTATCATCTTGATGGTCCGATAAATTTGATCGATATATCATGTGAAATGCCGGCTCAGGATCATTAAGCCACAATTTTCATAGCTTTCATAGCTTCTAAAGAATCTCACAAGTGAATATCAAATGGAGTAGTTGAGGAGTCGCTAATTGGTCTTTAAACCTAATCTTGAGTAATCTCTTACTTGGGGGTCATGAACTCGCGTCAAAGGTGGTCCCTCCTCATCCATGTTGCAACAAAGATCATGAAATGGTGGTCCCCTTTTATGGCCATCTTCTCCTAATTAGGGGTCGCCCCCATGGATGTCTCTCTCGGCGGCGCGATCCCCTCTTCACATGGCAAAATGGGCCCTTCGAAGGTGGTTACAATTGTGGTCCCTCCCAAGTGTAATCGACACTAGAGTGATCTTCCTCGGCATAGTCCGCCCACCGTTTATTAGTAGCCACGCGGATGGGGAGGAAGTTCGTTATCTTCCACCGAAGTTATCTACTATCTCACCCTTATCCTTAGATGAATGAACATGTTCCACATATTAGAAGCAATGCCTTTATTTTTCTCCTCGATAGAGATCGGACCACCTAACGATATTCCTTACGAACCCTTGAACGCGCATATCCGGAGTTAGGTCTTTCAGATCGATTTGAACTATGGCTATAACAATATCCGCTACGAATTATTGTCTTAAACTTAAGAAAGAATCGCAATATTTCTATAAATATTAGGGGATTCTCAAATGGTTTTGCTTATGCGGTGGTATGTTAGACACAATCAAAATTCAAACCCCAACGGGTTTTTGTAAATTTCAAAATTTGTGGATTTTTCATAATTTGCCCAAACCTAAGGGGGTATTTTTATCTAGACACTTCAACTTATAAACTCTTACTCTAAAACCAAGTCATGACTTTTTTTATAATTTTCAAAAGTATCTTGATTTTGTGTAATTAGCCCAAACCTCGGGGTATATTTTAATTATCCCTAAATAATATGATGTAGCTTGTAATTATTACTGACATTTCGTTTTCCGTGATTGAGGCGGAAAATTAAAATTATTCTCAAGGATCCAAGATAGAAAACAAACACAATTTATGTATATCCTCGCTCATTCTTGTAATTCTTTATTGTTGGGTATCTATCTCGCCTCAATAGATTGATACACGAAGTACCAAATACAAATTACGGACTCAATAGCCTATTATATAAATATACTCTGCTCGATTTGCGAAAGTAAAGTACAAAAGATAAACTCAAAATTACAAGTAAAATAGAATATAACACTAAGTATATACAGGGTAACAATCTAAGATCCGAATATTGAAATTATTCGCTCGGACCAATTTTCCCAAAGAACCACCACGGTAAGTCACCAAAGAAATCCATGAGAATACCAAAAACAGAAAGGACACAAAGCCTTCCACAAAACCTCACAGAAAACCCGATATACACCCACGTACTGAGGAAAAGATCAAATCACACAAACCTAACTTCCCGAAACCCTAGTTTTAGCCCCAACTTTGTTCGTCCACAAATGAGGTGAACTAGAGAAGTAAACACTCGGATCTCACGAACTCCTATGAGAGATCGGTCTTCACTGAAAAGAAGAGACAGAGAAGAAGATTCGAGAGATATGAGTGAGAGAGTGAGGAGAGAGAGTGAAAAAACCACATAATGAGGATTAGGGTTCTAAGAGCCTGTTTTTATAGTCCTGATGAATAGCCAAGATCAAGAGGCAATAATCAATGGCTCATATTAAGAGTAAAGGAACCGCAGACTCACAAAAGTGGTGCCATCCCAACCCGCTACCCGAGTAACTCAACTAACGGTATAAGAAATGGGCTAGAGGCTTTGGGTTGTATTTGGGCTACACATAAGACATGGGCCAAGCACTTAAAAGCTAATGGGCCAATTACTCAACAATCTCCATCTTTGGCTCATTGGATTTCATTAGACAAACCTGGGAAAATTTAAACCGTCATCATCATCATTGCCGGAGTGCCTACCCAAAGACGTAGCTAAGTAGGGCTTTACCATAATAAGCATTGAGCTCATTATAGTACTAGCAAACACCGAGTAAGTCTGGGTTTTTGTGTTAGACTAACACAAGCACAAGGCAAGCATTAAGTCCAACATTTTGAACTTACAAGCAAACACAAAGTAAGCTGCAAGCCCAGGTAATCACCAAGGATAACCTAGTCACCAAAGTCAAAATTTAGTATTTTTAAACAAGTTTTAAACTTTGATAATGATAGACACTTAGTACCCATATCGCCAGGATTGTATTCGATGCCACTTTTTCAAGATAGATAAGACATTTTGAAACAATATCTCTGATAAAGTGAAACCTTACATCAATATGTTTTGTTCTGTCATGAAAAAACTGGATTCTTACAAAGTTGAATACCGATTGAGAGTCGAAAATACAACAACCTTTTGTTTTAGAAAACCAATTTAAACAAGACCTTTTTAGCCATAATGCTTCTCTTAAAGCTTCACATTCGCCACATATTCTCGATTCTCAGAGTAGACATGAGCCACAATATATTGAATCGGGATTTCCAACTAATACAAGAACTACACCGAGTGAAAACATAAGAGGTTGTTGATTTTTCTGTTATCTTTATCATTTGCATAGTTGGAATCCACATATCCTTTTAAAACAACACCATTTTCACACTTAGAAAATTTAAGGCAATAATCAAATGAATGTCTTAAATATCTCAAGAACCACTTCAAAGCATTCCAATGCACCATTCCAGGATTAGACATAAATCTACTAAGGCAAGAAACAACATAAGCAATGTCCGGTCTAGTATCGACCATTAAGTATATAATGATCCAATGGCATTAAAGCATAAGGAATGTTTTGCATGACATTAATTTTAGGATTAGTTTTAGGAGATCGATCCGTACTTAACACAAAATGTGAAGCAAGTGGGACATTCACGATTTTGCATCACTTATAGAAAACTTTTGTAAAACCTTTTCAACATATGTAGATTGATGAAGATAAATCACAGAGTTATTTCTATCCCTATCAATATTCATACCAAGTATTTTCTTAAAGATCACCTAAGAATTTCATATCAAATTTAAAGACTTAAACAATTTCTCACATAGTCAATAGTCTTAATGCATGGACCAATCAGAGCATATCATCAACATAGATCGAAGAAAACATGAGACTTGGCATCAAGTTTGAAATACGCACAATGATCAAATTGACTTCTGCTGCAATTTCAAATCAAGCATGCACCGTCAAATTTCTTATTCCACTTTGTCTAGGTGATTGCTTTAATCCATACAAAGACTTTTTTAATAAACACACATGGTTTGATTTGGTTTTATCTTCAAAATCCTAAAATTGTTTCATAAAGATTTGTTCTTCCAAATCACCATGTAAGAAAGCGCTTTTAACATCAAGTTGCTTTAGTTCCCACCAAACCGAGCCACTAAAGCTAGCATAATTCTCACATTACAAACTTCACAACAGAGCAAAAATCTCAAAGTAATCAATCCCTTCTTTCCGAGTAAAACCTTTTGCAACTAATCTAGCTTTGTATCTAACACCTTCATTTTCTTGTTTAATTTTAAACAACCATTTACAATCAACAATAGAATAGTTAACGTGTTTTGGGACAAGTTCCTAGGTGTTATTAACATACACAGTCATCTCATCTTGCATAGACTTAGCCATTTCACGTAATTCACAGAGTTTACAGATCGTAATAGGTTTTTGGCTCGGAATTTTCAATTGATTCAAACACGAGAACACATAAGAAATTAAGAAAATCAAAAAACTTGTTTGGAATTCTAATGTTCCTTCTAGTTCTATCTCTCGGTTAACACATAGTCATTCAAGTTATCATTTTCAAGATGCTCATGTCAAATTAGTGTCAACTATAGGGAATACATCATGCACATTATCATTCAAATCAAAGATTGTCATCCTCAATATCATTGTGCACATCATTAGCATTCACATTATCATGCTCAACATCAATCATATCGGGATTATCAGTCACAAAAGTAGAAGGCACATTAGAAAGCTCCACCTTATTAAGAGTAGTGGGGTTTTGAGTTTCAAAGTAGTTTTAGAAACATCAAGGCAAGGAAACTCATTCTCATTAAAAACCACATGTCTGTTGATTAACACTTTAAAACCATTTTCGATTTGGACCACAATCTGACTTTTAATCCCATCAGTATAAAAAAAAACATATTTTAAAGATCTTGGATCAAATTTGTCAACCTTTTGGCGGACAAAAGCGAAAGCGACCAAAAAATTTTAATTTGAAAAGTCCACAAGTTTACTGCATCAAACTTGTTCGAGATATTTCCTTTCAAAGGGACAAATGGTGATTTGTTATTCACATAGGCACTGTGTGAACAAATTTTTTACCCGAACTTTTTGGAAAGTCTAGATGTACTTAACATACTTCTCACTTTTTCCAAAAGAGTTATGTTCATCCTCTCAAAGAACCCCATTTTTTGAGGGTGTAAGGCATAGACTTGTGCCTTATAATGCATGATTCAACACACAATTGATCAATGAGTTGGTTACATAATTCCAACCCATTGTCGGTTCTCAAATACTTAATCTTTTTCCCGACCGGTTTTCTATCAAGGTTTTCCAATTTTGAAATTTTTCAAAAACATCGACTTGTTTTTCATAAGAAATACAAACACTTTTCTTGAAAAATCATCAATCACGAGATAGAAAATACCTATTCCCCCATGGGTAGGAACATCGACAGGGGCCCCAAATATCATCATGTAAGTATTCAAGAATTTCATTGCAAGAAGATTGTTTTGGGTAAGAGGAAGTAGGGAAGCTAACTTTTTGTTGTTTATCAAAAACACATGAGTCACAGAAAGGCACACAAGTAAGTTTATCATTACCAAAGCGAATTTTTATTTATACAACAATTCAAGTCCTTTAGAACTTATATGACCAAGCCTTTTATGCCAAAGTTCGCTTTATCATTCGCAAACTTCACATTGGTCACGAGTTCACATTACTCACAGACTTTTGCATACATGGAATAGACTCAAGATAGCAAACATACAAATTCCTTTTTTTTTTTTTTTGCTTTAGCAATAATAAGGGACCCTTTCATGATTTTCATCAAACCCTTACCCCATCTTCCCTCATAACCATCATGCTCAAGCATAGCACATGAGATCAAGTTATTAGACAAATCAGAACATGCCTAACATCATTCGGACTCAAAACAAAACCGAATCAAGTTTCAAGCACACAAGACCAACACCAATCACTTGACATTTTTTATCATTAGCCACGGAAAAAACAGATCCATTTTGCACGAAGTATAAGTGGCAAATAGATATTTAAAAGGTGTCATGTGAAATGTGTATGCAGAAATCAATTAGCCAATCATATTCACTAAAAGAATTTGAAGGCACAACACCGATAGAATCATGCAATTCATGTACCATAAACACATCACCCATATGATCATTGCCGATGTTAAGTTCACAAAATCATTGGTTTGGTTTGTAAGTCCAAGCGCTACGATAATCCGGATGGGGGTGAATAAATTATCTCCATCTTTTCGATTATGTCCTCTTTTTCGAATGAAACAAGCCAAGACAAATAGTAAATGTGCGGAAGTAAACAACACGCATCAATTTATAAAGGTTCAACCCACCTAGGGCCTAATCCTCTACCACCCCAAGATTCTCTGGATGAATTTCAAAAAGAAAAAAATTATTAATTACCAAAATTAATACAACAACACTTTACAACATCACCTTGAAGAGCACCACACTCTTCTTCAACACCACTTTAGAGATTACCACAATCTCCTTGAAGATTACCACAATCTTCCTTCAACGACACCTTGTGAAGATCACCATAATCTTCCGACTTGAAGAATACCAAATTCTTCAACACCTCAAAGAGTACCACACTCTTCAATAAGAAGATTACCACAATGTTCTTGCACCTAACACCTAGATCACCCAAGTGTGTTCTTACCACAAGAACACTCACAAGGATATCTTGTGTTGAATGATAACCCAAATTCAAGATCACTACTCGATAATGATAATACAATATTGAGTGCAAGTGTAATCAAGAAATAAAGCCTAAACCTCAAGATGTGAAAGTGATAAGCTAGGCAAATTACAACAATAATATGAACAATGAAGAACAAATATGTTTGCTTGAATGTATCTTGTTGTGTTGTAGTATTCTCTCTTGTTGTGTTGCTTCAAATCTTCATTTATTTATAGGAGATGATTGATCATTGATAGGCTCATCTCTTGGGAACGATTTCTACAAAACAATTGCAATTAAAATCAAGATTATTGTCAAGTTAGAAATCAATTCCACAAATTAATGAAAAGTTGTCTCACGCTAACGGTTTGAATTTTTGTCAAACCATAGAGCGACCGTCGCCAGATATAGACGCGTTGGAAATAAGAATACATCTTTACACAAATCGACCAACCTTCGACCCGTGTCCAAATGTCGATCAAAGCCAAAAACGAGTCGGGGATTTCTGTTTCAATAAATTACTCCCAGCACACCGATCGATCGTCGACGGCACCGGCCGACACTCGTCGACCGGTCGATGGTACCGGTTGACACACAAAGTTGACACACGATTGCCCTCCCTCAACATGTTCTCTATTTTCAAGTTTAAAATGCGTTCGTGTGCGGGTTGCCCTCTAGACGACCGATTGACCTCAAAACAGAGGGGTTGTCCGATTATAGTAAAAATAAACTTCAAGAAATACTCCGGAAAAATAGTAAAAATATATTAGACCAATCAGAGTATTTGGACAACATTTAAAAATATTGTTTTGGTGTAAAAACACATTAACAAAAAAAACATCAAAAGTGTTGTCCAATTTTTGTCGAAAATAAACTTGAAGAAATACTCCAAAAATTAGTAAAAATATTTTAAATCATTTAGGAGTATTTGGACAACATTTAAAAACATTATTTTGGTATCAAAACAAAATCATCAAAATCATGATAAAACCATTTATCAAACAATCTCCCTCTTTTTGATGATTACAAACCAAAACAATTTAAAGTGGTCGGTTTTGAAAACAAAATAATTTTACCGGTTAAAAATGAACTATCCGTTGTGAATGACAACATTCCACACAACATAAACACAAGGATGGGAGTATAGATTTTCAAAAATATTTTTGCAAAAGCTCCCCTATCAACATGCACAACAAGAGTAATAGAGAATCAATCAACCAAAATCTAAAACCTCACTTTTTACAACTTGAGCTTAAGTATCAAGAGCTTATAAGCTCCCCTGTCAACAAAACATCATTAGACATGAATATGAGTCCATAATACATCAAATGGACTAAGTATAATCCACAACTTATGGCTTTTAATAGCCACAACTTATAGCTTCTTCTCATTGAGCTTAACTTAGCTTCTTTGAGCTAAAGAGCTTACAACATGTTTCTCCCCATTTGGAATCATCAAAAAGAATGTTAGCACGATAAAAACATCATATATCCATATCAAAGTGCGCAACTTAACCAATTTATCGAGCTATTTGAACTTTGAAGGTTATAAACCAAGTAGGAGGGAAAAGTCGATCAAATGACTTGTAGAAGCTTATGAAAACTCATTTGATTAGCAAAACATGATCTCTATAAATATATAAGACATTTGAAAGCGAGAGAATCATGTAGGTGATGAATTGTTCATTGAACGTTTTATCGAACACTTGCAAGGCCAAAAATTGAAGAAGATATATATAGCCCTTGTAAATGTATTCAAGCCAAGTTTTTCATCACCAAAAGCAATTTTACAAATATAATCCAACAACAATCATCATTCACAACACAATTATATAAGAATTCCATCAATATATCAAGTAGAAGCATTTTCTCAAGGTTCAACCCAATTGAGATAAAATGAGTAGAATTATTACCATTTAATCGGTGAGGATGAGTAACAATGATGATAAACGAGCAAGATAATCCCCAAAATATATATTTTACGCAACAAAACTCATTTGAAGTGAATTGCGTGTGAAAATTGCAAAGGGCACGAAAATAGAGTTGAAAGTGCCAAAATGGCTAAGTCGAGAACAAAGACGAATTTAACCATAAAATCAGAGTGGGCGACCGATCGGGGTATGGGCGACCGGCCGAGGTGATGTCCGACCGGTTGGCCTCACCCCCCGACCACTAGTTCTTTCTCTTTTCCAAAATCCGGAGTTTGAACCAAAAATCCGATTTTTCGCCCCTAAGTTTTAAAAACGTGCAAAATGCAAATGTAGACCTCATTCAATATACATTAAGTCATAATCAAGCTCAAAAATGAGGTAAAAGACTCCGGCGGTAAATGGTTGAAAACAAATGTCCGCGAGTTATACTTGAGACATAATTAAACGCATCTCAAATTGTTATTTAAGAAACGCAATCCCTTAAGAAAAGATTTCAATCTCAATATGTTTAGTTTGATTATGACGAACCATATTTTGAGAAATTATAATCACCGGACTTGTTATCCCGAAAAATATGAACGCCTTAAAATTTTGGGTATACAAGTCATAAGAAGAAGTGCCTTTCAAATATTTGAAAATTTCTTTTAACTAACTATAATGAGATTCGTTGTGATAGTTTTTGAAGTCAAGCATATAGACATAAGGCATAGAAAATGTCGAGTCTAAAGAAGTAATAAACGTAGATAAACATACCTCGAACTTGCTTGTCAATCAATATGACTTTCTCAACTTTTGTCCATCTTGATATTGTTGCCATAGGAATAGAGATTGTTCTTCCTTCTTCAATGCCTAACTTCTTCAAATGTTCTATCAGATATCTTTGTGATTGTGAAATATAACCACCTTCTTGGCATTGTTTAACTTGAAGTCCAAGGAAGAAATTGAGCTCCCCATCATGTTCATCTCAAGTTCACCTCGCATCAACTTAGAAAGAAATATCTTGCACAAAGATTCATTAGTAGCACCATAAATATCATCAATATAAATTTGCACAAGTAAGCAATCTTCCCCTTTTTCAAAAAACAATGAAAGTAGTATCAACTTTACCTCTTGTAAAATCATTTTGCAAATGAAAATATCTAAGTCTATCATACCATACACGGGTGCAAGTTTTAAACCAAACCAGGCCTTTTATAAAAATCATTTGGCCTAGAAATTTTTTTCAAACCCCTTTGTTTTACATAGACTTCTACTTGAATAAAATTATTTAGAAAAGTGGATTTAACATCCATTTGGTAAAGCTTGAAATTTTCTTAAAACATGAATAGGCGGGTAAAATGTGAATTGCTTCTAAATGTGCTATGGGAGCATATGTATCATCAAAATCCATACCTTCTTCATGACAATACCTTTGAGCTACTAACCTTGCCTTGGTCATTAAGCTTGTTCCACAATACCAAAAATTTCTGCAAAATCTTAACAAGATATCTTGCACAAGAGCATAGTAATATCGAATGATAGAAACACTATAATAAGCAACACATACTATGCTTAAAAACAAATCATCAAGAGTTTCATACAACATGTAAGTCAAATAATCTTATAGAAAGCTATATAAGGTCTCTTTTGAAATATGAAAACCCAAGAGCATATAGTTGAGACCTCATTTAAGAGAAGTATTTGAACAAGAGTTTTGACAAGAATGAATATGTGCAATCAAATGCATAATATAAGAGGAGGATAAAATCAAATGTTTTATCAAAAATATAATCCTTTACAAGTCCTTTAAAACAAGCTTTATCGAATAATGCCTTTTTATAAATCGAAAAATCCTCTTAATGGCACTTGTATGAAATACTTTGAAATATCTTAAAAAGCAAGCACATAGGTATATGTCAAAAATATATCGAGTCTATAAGATGAATACCAATGATGAGCGTCTTTGATAGTTTATGCTCCTCTTGACAGATTATGACATAAATAGCCATTGGTGAATTCTACACAATTCTTAAACACGTCTTGCACAAACATAATGATACAAGTGTAGGCTAAGCAATAAGAGATATCATAAATATGCTTATGCTATATAAAACCATAAGGGATAATCAAAGCACCTTAGTCTATGAAAATGCACAAGAGTTGAAAACAACATTATACAAGGTCTCCTTTTCAAAATATTTAAAAACACAAATATATATTGAAGACCTTAAATTTTAAAAAATATTTGAAAACTTATTTTACAATTATAACACAATTAAAAGCATGCATAATATTGTTTCAAAAAAAAAACATGCATAATATCAAAACAAAATGCATATTTAAATAGGGAGATACGGTTTACCAATTACGCCATTTCCATGGATTGTGTTGTTCCCTTTGTTGTTGATATCTTCCTCTTTGAAAATCATCTTGTTGATGATAGTTCTTCCTATTGCTCCATTTCCAAGGATTGTGTCCTTCCCATTGTTGATAGTGTCTTTCTCTTGAAATTTATTTTGGTGATGTCTTCTCCTTTGATTAAATGAGACAACATTTGATGTCTTCTTGGCGGTATGAATTTTCCTTGATTTTTATTCCGTCGGGTACCTAATATGACATTGTTTTGTGGTACCCTCAAGTGTTTGGGTCCTTTGGGATTAGCTTTGAGACTTTTAGGTCTCCAACAATAATTAGAGCTATTTCTAGCCCGACAAGTATTTACCGTATGACCCTTTTTACCACAATAGAAGCAAGTAATAATTTTTGGAGCATAATGACCAACATGCATAGGGGCTTGAATTCTTTTCACATAATTAACAACACTAGGCTTATGATCAAGTCCTTGTTTCAATTTATCACAACTATGAACATCAACAATATCGGTCATTTTATCGGTACTCAAGTTGGATTTTGATAAATTCTTTTTCATGCAATTAATATTCTCAACAAGAGTACTATTTTCTTTTTCAAAGTTTCTAACCTTATCAAGTGTGGTGGTGTAAGCACATGATAGAGATTCATAAGAAACAAATAAACTATCCTTATCATTTTTCAAGACATTGAATTCCTTTTTCAAATTTTTGTATTTAACAAGTAAGCCTTGGAATTCATTTTGAAGCTCATCAAAATCATTTTGCAAATCACTATAATCATTATGTAATTCATTATCATAGGAAGTAGAAGGTTTAGAGCTTACCTCGTTTTATTTGAAGCCTATAAGACAACGTTCGTTTTCATCGTCGTCGGAAGTTGTAGGAAGCTCATCCCATGTTGTTGGGTTTGATGTTGTACCCATTTGAGAAGTAGATGCTTTTGAATTGCTCCTCTCATTTGCATATACTTCTTCTAACTTTCTCCATACTTCATGTGCCGATTTAATTCCTACAAGATGATCATATTCCAAAATGGTAAGTGAACAATAAATAATATTAAGAGCTTTATCATTTAAGGAGATGATTTTCTTCTCTTCATCATTGAGCTCCTTGAGGACTTTGGAGGTGTGTGGTGTATCTTTTATCGGAATAGATTCTCCATTGACGATCGTGTTCCAAATATCGAACCCGTAACCTTGTAAATAGCATTCCATTTTTCTTTACAAAATGTATACTTTTCGAATCAAATAGTGGTGGCTTGGTGGTGGAGGCGCCAATAAGATAGACTTCATTCGTAGCCGATGATCGTTCCTCTTTACTCGCAATGTGGAACCACTTGCCAAAGAGTTTGTCTCGATACCACTTGTAAGTCCAAGCGCTACGATAATATAGATGGGGGGTGAATAGATTATCTCCATCTTTTCGATTATGTCCTCTTTTTCGAATCAAACAAGCCAAGACAATAGTAAATGTAAGGGAAGTAAACAACACGCGTCGATTTATAGAGGTTCAACCCACCTAGGGCCTAATCCCCTACCACCCCAGGGATGGATTTCAAAAAGAAAAAAGATTTTATTAATTACCAAAATTAATACAACAACACCTTACAACATCACCTTGAAGAGCACCACACTCTTCTTCAACACCACTTTGGAGATTACCACAATCTCCTCAAGATTACCACAATCTTCTTTCAACGACACCTTGTGAAGATCACCATAGTCTTCCGACTTGAAGAATACCAAATTCTTCAATACCTCAAAGAGCACCACACTCTTCAATAAGAAGATTACCACAATCTTCTTGCACCTAACACCTAGATCACCCAAGTGTGTTCTTACCACAAGACCACTCACAAAGATATCTTGTGTTGAATGATAACCCAAATTCAAGATTACAACTCGATAATGATAATACAATATTGAGTGCAAGTGTAACCAAGAAATAAAGCCTAGACCTCAAGATGTGAAAGTGATAAGCTAGGCAAATTACAACAAGAATTTGAACAATGAAAAACAAATATGTTTGCTTGAATGTATCTTGTTGTGTTGCTTCAAATCTTCCTTTATTTATAGGAGATGATTGATCATTGATAAAGCTCTCTTGGGAACTGATTTCGACAAAAAAATTGCAATTAAAATCAAGATTATAGCTGTTAGAAATCAATTCCACAAATTAAGGAAAAGTTTGTCCGCGCACAAACAATTTAAATTTTGTTGTCAAACCATAGGGTGACCGTCGCGCGAGAAATAGACGTTTGAAAATAAGAATGCATCTTTACACGTCGGTCGACCGGTCAACGGGGTATCCGACCGGTCGACCAGTGTCCAAATTTCTCGATCAAAGCCAAAAATGAGTCGAGGAGTTCTGCTTCAATAAATTGCTCCTAGACACCGACGACCCCTTTCGACACCTTGGTCGACCGGTCGATGGTACCGTTGACACACGTTTCCCTTTCCCTCAAAGATGTTCTCTGTTTTCAAGTTTAAAATGCGTTCAGTGCGGGTTGCCCTCTAGGGTGACCGGTTGACCTAAAAATAGAGGGGGTTGTTCGATTTTAGTCAAAAATAAACTTCAAGAAATACTCCAAAAAATAGTAAAAATATATTAAACCAATCGGGAGTATTTGGACAACATTTAGAAACATTGTTTTGGTGTGAAACTACATTAACAAAAAAACATCAAAAGTGTCTTTGTCCAATTTTTGTCGAAAATAAACTTGAAGAAATACTCCGAAAAATTAGTAAAAGCACTTTAAATCATTTAGGAGTATTTGGACAACATTTAAAAACATTATTTTGGTATAAAAACAAAATCATCAAAATCATGATAAAACCATTTATCAAACATGGTTCTTGTTATTCGATTATTGTTTTGATTATTGTTCACGGTTATTCCCGGGTTTAGTACATTCTTTTAGGTAATGGCCAAGTTCACCACAATTATAACATTTCCTATTGTTCTTAGGTCTAGAATGGATCTCCTCTCGCTTTTGCTTCTTTTCTACCGAGAATTTTTGTTATTGTTATTCCCATTTTTCCTGTTCTCGCCTACCCCGACATGCATAACCTTCCCCGACCCTTGTTCATTCCCCTTAGATATTTTAAGATCTAATTCATTACACTTAAGGCCATTAATCACAGTATCAAGGGTAATAGATTCTCTACCATACTTAATGGCGATTTTACATCAAAGATAGGAATCGGAATGACATTCAAGAATACAATACGGGTATAATCATCAATGTTTTTATCACCAAAGTTTGATATCTTGTATCAATTTTGTAAAAACATCCAAGTTCTCATCCATATCCTTAGTCAAATCAAGTTTGATCTAAAAAAACTTTTCCAAAGAGAAAGAGTTTTGAGGGTAGGGAAGTTTCGGTGTAAAGTTCTTGCAATTTATCCCAAAGAGCCTTGGCGGAGGTTAACTTGCCAACTTTTCTCAAAACAAAGATCGAAAGATTAAGGATAATGGATGAGTAAGCAAATTCATCAAGTTCGATTTTATTTCAATGATATCTTTATCGAGTACTTTTGATCAATGGCTTTAAAATATTTACTCATTTGAATTAAAATCCCCTTCATTTTTTGTTGCCAAATTGAAAAATCACTTTCCCATTAAAGGACTCCATATGATAACCGGACACACCATCGTATTCACGAGATAAAGCCACAAAGGATATCACAAGAATATAGCACACCAAATATCACAATTATCAAATAGGAACAATGGAAGCTTACAAGTAGGTGGACCACACAGAGTCCAATTTAATTGACAAAGAAAAAAAAGAGGCAAGTAAGGGACCACACAGAGTCCAAAGACAAAGTAAAGTAAGCAAGAAAAGGCAAACAGACCACACAGAGTCCAAGAAACCAAGATCAACATAAAGGATTTAAAACCGGGTGGATCCCCTTTACACCTCAGGATTCCACCGCACTCTGTAGGCACAGTCAAGAGGCTTATGCTTGGGGTTTCCTAAACGGCATCTTGAAAGTAAAGATAGAGAGAAAAATACCAGAGCCCATCACCGGTTCTCACCACAACCAAATACACCAAGTAGCCAACGGATCACCAAGAAGCTCAAGAACCAAGACCAACCCACCAAGAGGCGATAGGTGCTCGATAACACTCGTTGGGTATCTATCCGCCTCAATAGATTGATACACTAAGTACCAAATACAAATTACGGACTAATCAAGCCTATTATACAAATATTCTCTAGATTCGATTTGCGAAAGTAAAGTACAAAAGATAAACTCGAAAATTACTTGTAGGTCCCAAGGGTGTGAGTGTAAGGTTTAGAAGGGGGTTGAATAAACCTTACCAACTTTTCAAATTAGTCCTTTCAAATTTTCGAGTTAATGTTTCACACTGTGTCCTTGATGGACAACTAAGTTAGTTAATCGCCAGAGTTAGTCACTCAAATGACTCGAATCTGTTGATAGAATAACTCACTGTTTTGACTAAAGACTTAACTCGATTGTGAGTTGTTTTCACCAAGACTTAACACCCTTGAATTTGGTTAAGTTTGTTTTAATACTCAATTTTAGCACTTTCGATTGATTATCAATTAGATAGCAAATTTATCGTGAGATATAAAAATAAGATGTAGAAATTAAAGTCTTTGAAATGTAAATGACACAATAAGTTTTTATAGAGGTTCAAGATGAGGCAATTCTTCTACTCCTCTCTTCTCCAACTCCCGGAGGAATCCACTAAGTATTGATCAATATACGAGTGGTTAACAATCCAGATACAAGTCTTGATCACACAAATGACTTGATCCTTTGGGACTCGATCCGAGATGCCTTGGTCACACAAACCGCTTCTCGTGACGACTCGGCTTTCTTCTTCAGGCGCAGTCCGCCTTGCTACTACTGACCCACTTGCTTAAGTTCCTTGGATTTGATCACGAAGCCTTCCAAATAGCTTAAGCTTGGTTCGACCTTGAACCTTTCTACAATCCTTCGTGGAATGTAGACCGCTTGATTCTTCAAATGTTTCCTCTTCAACGATTGAAGTTGTCTTTCCTTCACAGTGAGTGTTGGATTGATTTCCTTCGTAATGTAGGCTTGAGGATTAATCTTGAATGACTTGAGAATATTTTTGGTTACAGTTTAAATGTTAGCTTGAATGTTTGTGGTTCGTAACCTTCTCTCGAGTGATTCCTCGGCCTTTTATAGTGATCTTTCAAAAATTTGCCCGTTGAAGAGATATGCTTATTTTTAAAAGACACTTGTGGTCGCTGGCTTGTCTTGTTGCGATCCTTTGAATTGCCATTTCCTCGTATGAATGATTCTTGACTTTTTAGTGTTCTCGACACAGGTGCGATGCTTCCCATTGGTTTATTCCTTTTGCACGCTTTTGAACCGAGCACTTCAAGAAAGATGCGATGAGAGTATTACTTGTTTAAGTAATTCTCTTGATTTCTCGTGACAACGGATCTCTTTCGATTATCTCGACTTGACCGCATTTCCTTAACTTCCCGTGCGACTTGAGTCGCCTTCCAATCATTGGATGACTCTTCTCACTTCAACTTGAGACTTGGCGTCTTGAGTTTACTTAATCGATACTTCACTCACCGCATCTCACCGCACCTTCATCGAGTTCCTATCTTCTCTTTTTTGCCATACTCACCGCCTCACAAACAGTCTTCCTTCTAGTCTCCGGTTGTCTTCTTGCATGTTCAGCATAGTGACTTAACTCAGCTCGACCAGCCCTATCTATTACAATGCAATTTACAACAAAAATAGGGTGCCAACTTCCTATTCTAAGTTTTGCATGGCATTCATCAAAATCTACAAAATAATTTCCCAACAATTTCCCCCTTTTTGATGATGCCAAAACTTAAAATATACAACAATAATTAAACAGCAAAGATACATACAGGCAAATGTAGAATCACAGAATGTATGATTAGAATCGATCTTTTATTGATCACAACATTCTTGTTCTTTACATAGTCAAGTTTTTTACAAAGTGTATCGAGCTTGAATCAAAAGAAAATGTATCAGAGCTTAAATGGACCTTAAAGTAACCATACTGTTCTATATCTCCATAAGTATAGAAATTGTACAATTTTATTCAATGTACAGAAGACTTACATAAAAATGTATTTACACAGTGAAATACACGAAGGGGTGGACATCAACACTTCATCTCCTTCGCTGCCTCCTTCTTTCATCTTCTTCACTCATCTCATCTTCTCGATCTTCTTCTCTTTTCTCGTCTTGACCGCCTTCTTCTTTTTTTCATACGCCCTTCCTCGGCGCCTTCATCTCTTCTCGCCTTTCTTGTCTTTCCTCACATAGCCGAGTTTGTCTTTTATTTTCCTCTTCAATTCTCTTCACATACTCGATTGTTCTTAGCCACTTGCACTTGTTGGCTACTTCACAAATCACCCAATAGATCCCTCCTTTCTTGCCGGATCTATATACTCAATATTTTTGGGCGGGGTCTGGGTCTGAAACCTCTTCCTCCACCTCTCGCTTCTTCTTTTTCCTCCTCGGCGTGTCTTTGACTTGGGGTCTTTTTTTCCCATTGAGTGACTAGCAGAGTGACCAACAGAGTGATTTGCCGCAGTCTCGTCGCTCGTCAACTTCTTCACATAGTGTGAGACCCTTTTCCCAAAGATAAATCCCGGCTTGAGCCGTGGACATATTTGTGAAGTATCCTTCGATGCGAGCGTATTGAATTCATCAACGATCTTGGCTCTTGGTTCCTTGCATCCGAAATGGCATAGGTGTCTCATGTTGGAATGTCTCCATGTTGTTTGAGAATATCCATAACTTGGCATCCATCCTTCCTTCCACTTCATTCATCATCGCTTCAACGTGTCTTTCTCTTTTCAAACATAGGTACATCAGTGTTGGAGTGGGAGAGTCATCGAGTTTGCTTTGATAATATCACCGTGTGACAAGACCTTGTTGAGGGTTTTAGGAATCATCAAGGTCACATCTTTCGAACCTTCCCCCTCAATAGACTTCCCTTTCTTCTCTCTTATTACTTCCTCGCTTGTCTTTCCCTTCACAAAACTGCTTCCTCCTTCTCGCCTTCGATCCTTCGCTTTTAGGTATTCCTCTTTCCCCTTTTTGGCATCATCAAAGGAGAAAGGAACCCTGAAACAAGCTAGCAAGCAAGAAGTCTAGTCTGGCGATAGCCGAGGAGTTCGCTTCGAATCTGCCGCGGAGTATCTTTGCACGGAACTCGGAGCGGGTGGCGTTGGATTCACCACTACCAACTTCATCTCAAATGCATGAGGAGACTGAATTTTCGATCCATATTCTCTTCCATGCGCAGGAGCTTGTTCTTATTATGTTCACGCATCAACTTTATCTCTCGTAGTATGAGATTCATGCATTTGTTCAATGTGCTCTTGCAATTTTGTCTTTGCATCGGCATTCTCACCGCCGGACTAACAACTTGTTGAACAATGTCCCAAATATCGAGCTTGTTCCACACGCATTGTTTGATCTTTGTTGCCACCTCTCCCGGATCGACTATGATGCCACGCAAATCAACAAAGAAGGTTGGCGTCTGTTATCCGATCTCATGTCCGGTGAGGTCTCGGTGCCTCTCCATCTTTTCAACCTCGGCGAATAAGGCTTTGAAAACTTCCCGAATCTAGCTTGTCTCCTCTGTTTCGGTTCACTGACGCTGCGTCAAAGTCATAGTCACCGGAACAATGGTGTCCGATGGAATAATAGGGTTAGGTCCGTGGAAGCGCTCGCGATCTTTAGCCGATTCTTCGGGGAAGTCGGTGCCGCCAGAGAAAGGAAATGATTCTACAAAAGGATCATCACGGGCAAATCGAAATTTGTTCAATGATAATTGGTGCTCGTGAAGTCCCTTGTGGAGTCGAACTTGCTGCGGCAGGAGCCTCGCGCATGGACTGACTCTGTTTCACCGTGGTTGTGAAGTCGACCCGACCTTTGCCGAGCCTCGGCCGTCTCAACAAACCTTCGTCGGTCTCCTCACCGGTTTTTCCAAATGAGTTCTTGGTCTTCGGCCTTATCGAGCGTCATCGGACGATGATGAGATTTCCATGGGTGGCTCATCATCAAAGTTGAATGTTTGGCGAGTAGTTTTGAGGTCGACTTACTCGTGGTTGGAACATCCTCACCGAGTCTTTTGGATCGATCACGGGGATGACTCACTTCATCGTCTCCTTTCGATCCTAGAAAGGTTACATCGATTATCCTGGGAATCGTGAAGAGCACTTATCTCCTTTTCGGATGGATCAATGATAGCGGGAGGATGTTATGTGCTTCGTTTCTCTACCCCGGAAGTCTCAACCTCCGTTGGCCTTCATTACCTCCTGCAGTCTCAATCTGCGGAGGCCTCGACATCCCTTTCGACAAAGTGTCACCGTCTTGGGGTCTTTCGAGGTGGCATCCATTGGAGTCTCAACTCCATGGATTGCACTTTCATCGCCAGTGTTAACTCCCGGGCGGTTCCTTTCTATGCCTCGACGCATCGGCGGCGTCATTGGCTCGCAGAGCGAGCGATTGGCACCTCGATTGAGACGGTCTCAATCGCCTGAGCCTCGTTGATGACAACTTGTTGTGTATTCGTGATTGTTCCTTCTCTACTTCGCCTCCGAGATTCATTGTGGAGTCACCGCAAAGATCATCTCCGACCTTGCCGCGGTGGAGGGAGTTTCCCCGGTGCACACCACACCGAGTGACTTGAATGGGGTCACTCGTCTTGGACTCCGATTGTTCCCATTGAGTATGCAGCCGTTGGGGCGGTGGTAAGACACCTTCATTAGGGTTGGCTCGACCGGGGTCCCCACACTCCTAGTTTCATCGCCAGCTTCCCTTAACACCTTCCTCCGAATGAGTTGGGGAAGTGGTGGCAGCAATGACAACATGGCAATATGCCGCACCACTCCCATAGGATCTATCTCCACCGTGATTTGGAGGACTCTCATGGTCCCTCCATCATTCTTTGCTCATGTAGGATTCTCGATTCTTGCATTGCTTGCTGCATTTGCAACTCTTCTCGTGGCAAAGAATAGGTCCTGATCCTCATCACTTTCGATAGAATGTCGAGGTGAGGATGTGTATGTTCTGTGGTGCCGGTGAGAGGGCATATCTTTGGCCTTCTCACGTGCCTCGCCTTCCTCTGCTGTCTCTCCTTCTCCTTGTCCTTGAAGATCTGCAAGATATCCGTGCGCTTTCTTCATCCATGCTTGACCACGGTGGTCACTCCAAGAAAGTTCAACAGCCTTCCTCTTCTTCGATAAACTCGGGCCTTTGGAACTGTTCCTGGTTCGACTCAATTTCCACTTCCTCCTCGCAGACGATTTTGGATGTCCGGATAAGGTGGGGATAGGATCATCACATCATCATCATCTCTATCATCTTCTTCTTGATGTCCCTCGTTCTCGGGGATAGAAGGTAGCAAGCTCGTGCTCCATATCGTCACCGCGTGCGTCATTGCGGGAGGATACAACCTGTCAACAAAGCGCGAGTTTGCTTTCTCGCTACTTCTTATGTCTCAAAATGTTCGAACTACGCTTGGTCTTGATTTGCCTCTCGACGCCTTGTGACTTGGTTGTTCATCAATAATTTCTGAGACTCTACTTCTCCAGCCGAGCTCCAGATCTGTTTTGGTGAGTGGTGACTAAGCCGATTTATCAAGCTCGGAATGCTTGAAGATTCTTCTTTTTCTCTTTGTTTGTACCAGAGGGATTTCTGTTCGAGATAAGGTTTCTTCGAGTCCTGGCGGCGGGGGTGCGTGTCGTCTTCTTCTCGGAGCCCATCTTGGCTTATCGTTCTCCTCTTCTTGATGACCTGGATAAGGTATTTTGAGATTTCTTCTCCGGCGGCTCAGTGGGCGGAGTGACTTACGAGGCGGGCGGGAGCGATTTTTTTTCTTTGCAGGGGGCGGCGATCATTTGGCAGCGTGTAGGAGCACCTTCTTTTGAGGAGGGGAGACAGGCAATTTGTATCATCGGGTCACCGATTCCCCCTCACTCGTATCAACTCTCTTAGCGTAGGCTCTCTTCTGTGCGCCAGAGAGGTTTGATCGAAACATCCTCTTGTTCACATGGAACGCCTTTCCATGTCGAAGAGGGACTCCTTTACTTCCATCATCCCGCCAATCACCAGGCCGTATCCCGAGGAACCTCCAAACGTACCATCCTCCTTGAAGGATTTGTTCCCAATATTTTGGCGAGTCCATTGTATACAAACTCAGCTCAATTCACTTTCTTCTCTTCAATGATCTCAACCATCACGATCAATTTTGCTTTGGACAATCGGTCAAAGCCGCCAAATTTAATGTTTATGCATTTGGCAACAACGTCCGATAATTTGTGGTAGTCCTCTTTTCGTAGCCTCTTATTAGTCAGTATAGACTACTTTCGCAAAGACACTTTGGACTTGGCTACTTCCTTCCAAGCAAAGCGGCTAGGTCGACATCGCCTTCATAAATTTCCGGACTCCTTCCACCGGCAATAAGCGTGTTCTACCGATCCTTGCGCAATGGTGAACGCTTTCCATGAAAAGAGGACTTGATGCCCTCATCGTGAACCTCAACGTTCACATAGAACTGTGCGACCTCTTCTACGTAGGTCATAGGGAACTCAATCGTCAAAAATGGTTTTAATACAGATTTTTCCGTTTATCGCCAATTTTCTTTATGAGGTATCGTCGGACCCTTGTTTAACCATACCATCAAGTCCACATTGAGACCCGATGTGGATTTGCTTTCCTAGCTTGACAAAATCATGAGTAGATGCCATTTTGAGATGTTTTACCGAACGAAACTTGAAAACCGAATCGAGGATTGATAGGGTTTTGAGAGAAAATTTTTGCTTTTGCTCTCTCTCGAGAGATGAACAGTTTTTGTAAAGTGAGAGAAAACGGACGAGATGGTTTAAGTATGGTTCATGAAAGGGCGTGCGGGAGGTTTTTGAAATCGATCAAAATCAACGGCTTAGATCTTGCACGCCGATTTACATTTAATGTCTCGCATTTAATGCGGCATCATTTATATCCAATCATAAGCTTGGTGTGCAGACTTTTTCTGTACATGTCATAATTATCTTTGACGTCATTCTTAAAAATATTCCCGCTTAGTAAAACGACCGCATTTTTGTCACTTTGCTCATAAATGACTCAGCTTACTCCTTAGCCGATTCAATCCTTCTTCTCACTCCTCTCCTCAGGGACTCACTTGTCGCCTAACTCGATACACCGACTTTCCGATCTGGTGATTCACTTAGTCAATTACTTAATTCAAATTTTTTTCTCTTTTTCATGTTTCATCTCTTTTCTTTGAGTCTTCCGAGTGTCAACTCACTCAATTAACCCTAACTCATGCTTGAGTTCTTCAAATCTTAGCCAATTTCCAAGCATTTGACATGTGCCTCGAGGTGCTCTTCCTCGTCAACTCTACATCCAAAGATAGTTAGAGTCTCGAGTAACCAATTAGCTTGAATCCACCTTCCTTTGGATACCATAATCCAACTTCTTGCTTCTTTTCAAATATCTCAAGATCCTCTTGGATGCGAGTCATGTGGCTTTCTTTTGGAGTAGATTGAAATCTTGCACATACACCTACACCAAAGGTGATGTCCGCCCGCTTGCTGCCGTGAGATAGAGCAATGATCCAATAAGTGCTCTGTATCTTGTTTGATCTACAGGCTTGCCATCCGCATCCATATCCATTTTGACGATGTATTCATTGGTATTTTCACGTAAGACTTATCTTCCATACCAAATTTCTTCATTAAATCTCTGGTGTATTTTGTCGACTTATGAAGGTTCCATCCTTCAAATTGTTTCACTTGAAGTCCAAGGAAGAATGTTAGCTCTCCCATCATGCTCATTTCGTATTTGCTTTGCATGAGATTTGAAAATTTATCACACAACTCTTTGTTTGTGGATCCAAAGATGATATCATCCAGATATATTTGAACAAGTAGTATACTCTTCCTATCTTGAATTCTCAAGAGTGTTCTCATCCACTTTGCCTTTTGTGAATCCGTTCCCGAGTCAAGAATTGTGACAATGTATCATACCATGCTCTGGTGCCCGTTTCAACCCATATAGAGCTTTCTTGAGTTTGTATACTTTATCTCCAAGAGTCTTCTCGCTCAAATCCTCGAGGTTGTTCAACATGCACTTCTTCTTCCAATAAACCATTAAGAAATGTACTCTTTACATCCATTTGATATACAATAAAGTTCTTGTGAGCTGCATAGGCAAAAAACATCCTTATGGCTTCCAATCTTGCCACATGAGCAAATGTTTCATCAAAATCTATCCCTTCTTCTTAGCAATATCCTTTGGCTACCAATCTTGCTTTGTTTCTTACCACGAACCTTCCTCATTCATCTTGTTCCCGAACACCCATTTAGTGCCAATAAAATTTTGATGGGTAGGTCTTTGAACCAATTCCCACACTTTATTTCTTTCAAACCGATTCAACTCTTCTTGCATGGCTTGAATCCAATGTGTGTCATCCAATGCTTGTGACACATCTTTAGGCTCTATTTGTGAGATGAAGCATGTGAACATTGCTTCTTGTTGAGTTCTCGATCTCGTTTTGACACCTTCTCTTACATCTCCAATGACTAGTTACGTGGATGGTCTCTCCCATCTTATATCAAAGTTGGAGTAAGTTAGCCGGATTCATCGTCTTGCGGTACCGTGTTGTTTTGATCACTCTCTCATCATCACTTAGCTGCAGATTTTCCAACTGTTTTGAGACTCGGCTATCTCATCTTCATCCGGGTTTATAATTCCAAACTTCAGGCTTGACATAGATAGGCTCTTCTCGCATGGTTGGTTGATTCAAACCTTTATCACCGACTCTTCAATGTCTTCTCCATTTACATTTGGCTCATCAAACACCACATGGATGGATTCTTCGTAACCATAGTCCTCTTGTTGAGTACTCTGTAGGCTTTGCTTTCACCGAGTATCCCAAGAAGATACCTTCATCGACTTTAGCATCAAAAGCCTTTAAATTATCTTTGCCATTGTTATGGATGAAGCATTTGCATCCAAATATTCTAAAATATGCAACATTTGGCTTTCTCCCTGTCCGGATCTCATAAGGAGTCTTTGTCACCGGTCTTTTATCATGCATCTATTTTGAGTATAGCATCTTTGTGTTTATTGCTTGACCCCAAAATCTTTTAGGTAGCCCCCTTGCTTCAGCTAACATGGTCCTTGCTGCTTCTTTAAGAGTTATGTTCCTTCTTTCTGCAACTCCATTTTGTTGTGGAGTCCTTGCTGCAGATAATTCATGACCAATACCATTTTCAATACAAGATCTTGAGTGATTATACCATTGGCAAACTCGGTTCCTCTGTCGAGATCTTATTTTGATAATGGTTTGACTCTTCTCATTTTGGATTCTTTTCATCAGCTGTGGTAGTTTCTGCAGAGTTTCTTTCTTCTTACACATGAATATTGTCCATGTATATCTTGAGTAGTCATCTACTACCACCAAGGTGTATTTCTTCCCACTTATGCTAGTTGGTTCAACTGGACCAAATAGATCCATATGTAGCAGGTGCAATATTCTAGTTGAAGATGGACATGTCTTTTCTTTGAATGATGATTTGATTTGCTTTCCCATCTGGCATGCATCACATACACTTTCCTTCTTGTATATTGAGTCTGGAAGTCCTTCTACAAGACTGCTTCTGGCAAGCTTGTTAATTGTTTTGAAATTCGGTGACTCGACTTTTTGTGCCACCCAACTTGATTCAACTATGCTCTTTGCTAGTAGACAAGTGCTTGGTGTTGCAATTGACCAATCTACCACATACATGTTCTTTTCTGCGCATCCTTGAAACACAACTTCATTGGATTCGGTGTCCTTGATTTGGCATATACCCATGTTGAATCCAACATTGTAGCCTTTGTCACGAGTTGGCTAATACTTAGCAGATTGAATTTGAGTCCTCAACATATGCAACATCCGTGATTTCTAATCCATTTTCTTGATGGATCCAATGCCTTTTATTTCTCCTGGAGCTTCATTTCCTCCAAATATTACTTTTGCACCTCGACTTCCTTGAATTTTGATAGATTTTTCTTGTTACTTGTCATGCCGGAACAACCACTATCCATGTACCAGGTTCCTTGGCACTCACTTCCTTGAACCCGCAATCAAGGAAATTAAGTTTTAGGTGCCCATACTTGTCTGGGTCCCGAGGGGTTAGTATTGTAAGATGATCCAACCAACCTATAGCCAAATGATTTGACTCTAAGGGGTTGCCATCTATCGATGCCATAATCGTAATTAATTTTGGCAAATTGCTTGGGGTTTTTAGGTTCATACAGATTGTCTATTTTGTCTCGTATGCCTGTAGGTGATTTAGCAATTTCCTTCTTTGGGTAGCTGTGATATCTCCGAGTGTAGTGCCTTGGTGCATATGTGTGTTGGTAGAAGCCCTTATTCCTTTGGAATGGCTTTTGGCTTTGAGTTCTAGGCCTTTGCCACTTAGGCTTATATTCCATGATTTTTCTTTGATAGTTCACATATTCCAATCGGCTTGGCTTGGGTAGTTTCTACCATTCCCATCATATATATTTCTTTTATAGAATTTTTGGGACTTTTGGTAGCTCTGTTTCTTCTTTCTGAGTATTTCCTATTTGGAGTTTCTTTGAGGAACTCATTACGATTTCTTCTCGATTGTCCTCTCAAGACACTCAACTCGGACTTTATTTTTCCTTTATAACCAAGGCCAGGTTTGCTTGTGTTTGTGCTTTGGAATAAATGTGTGTGCACCATTTGGAGTTTTGGATTTTGAGATACTTCATTACTTGAAGATCCTTTTTCCAAAATCACTTTTGGAGCTTGACATAGCACGAGAGAATTAAATCCTAAGCTTTGTCTTGTCTCCACATTCTCTTTGACTCATAAAAAGGTCATCCAAGGATTTAGATGCCTTAGTGAATGAGGCAATCATATTATTGAGGTCATTCTCCTCTTTTCTATAGCGGCTATTTCTGCTATTAACTTAGCATTTTCATCCTTTAGACTTTTATTCTCATCGGCTATTTGACTTAGAGTACTCGGCTCCTTAGTCACCGGTGAGTTTTTGCTTTTGAGTAAATTTGTTTTCCTCATTCAAGATTGTGTGTGAGGATTTAATGTGTTCAAAGTCTTTCATCATTTTGCCTAATGAATCATAAAGATCAGTGGGTGATGAAGTGTGTGTGTCACGATCACTATCACTAGAATCTAAGTGTGATGAATTAGAGTGTACCTCATCTTCTTGGTCGGAGTTGTCTTGTTCCTTGGCCATTAAACAGATCAAGGCTTCTTCTTCGTAGTCACTTGAGTAGTCGGCTTCACTACTCTCTCTCCATCACCAGTGTCTTTTGACTTGGTCTCTCGATCTCTGCACCAACATTTCCTTTTTCTTTTCTTATCTTCTTTCTCTCAAGACCTTTCTTTCCTCTTCATTCATGTATTTGTTGACTACGGATATGAGCAATCAATGGCATAGTGACCTGGTTGTATGCGGTTCAGATAAATTTTCAACCTTTTGATCGACTCTTTTCATTCTTGGATTGTCGGCCCTTTGATATTCAACTTTTTGATGCTCTGTTCTCTTGGTTGACCTATCTTCCCTTGACTTGGAGAGCCGAGTGTCTTACGGAGGATTCACCCTTGCCTCTCTTGTAGTTCTTATTGAAGAACTTGTTAAACCTTTTAACCATCGGGGCTATTTCCTCTTGGTCAATGACTTCTTTGACCTCGGCTCTCTTGCCATCCTTAACAATTAGAAGCAAATTGTTTTTGGGCACATTGTCTCCTCCTGTCTTTTCTTCTCGGCCATCAAATTCGTAGGCTTTGAGATCCGAGAATAGCTCATGGTTGGATGTCTTGGATAGGTCCATGGAATGTCTCGATACCATGACCTTCATTTCCCATTCACCGGGAGACTTCTTAGAATCTTCATACATATTTTCTTCTCGTGTATATTCTTTTCCAAGTGCGGATAGCTCGTTGGTAATTTACGTGAACCGAGCATCCGGTTGATCGAGTCTCTCCTGCGAGCATTTTAAAATTCTCAAATTTCAAGCACGCAGCATACCAACACCAATCACTTGACATTTTTTATCATTAGCCATGGAAACAGATCCATTTTGCCGCAGTATAAGTGGCAAATAGATGTTTAAAAGGTGTCATGTGAAATGTGCATGCGAGAATCAATTAGCCAATCATATTCACTAAAAGAATTTGAAGGCACAACATTCATAGAATCATGCAATTCATGTACCATAAACACATCACCCATATGATCATTGCCGCTTGTCAAGTTCACAAAATCATTGGTTTGGTTTGTAAGTCAGCGGCTACGATAATCCGGATGGGGGTGAATAGATTATCTCCATCTTTTCGATTATGTCCTCTTTTTCGAATCAAACAAGCCAAGACAATAGTAAATGTGCGGAAGTAAACAACACGCATCGATTTATAGAGGTTCAACCCACCTAGGGCCTATTCCTCTACCATCCCGAAGATCTCCTAGATGGATTTCAAAAAAAAAAATTTATTAATTACCAAAATTAATACAACAACACTTTACAACATCACCTTGAAGAGCACCACACTCTTCTTCAACACCACTTTGGAGATTACCACAATCTCCTTGAAGATTACCACAATCTTCCTTCAACGGCACCTTGTGAAGATCACCATAATCTTCCGACTTGAAGAATACCAAATTCTTCAACACCTCAAAGAGCACCACACTCTTCAATAAGAAGATTACCACAATCTTCTTGCACCTAACACCTAGATCACCCAAGTGTGTTCTTACCACAAGAATACTCACAAGGATATCTTGTGTTGAATGATAACCCAAATTCAAGATCACTACTCGATAATGATAATACAATATTGAGTGCAAGTGTAATCAAGAAATAAAGCCTAGACCTCAAGATGTGAAAGTGTTAAGCTAGGCAAATTACAACAAGAATATGAACAATGAAGAACAAATATGTTTGCTTGAATGTATCTTGTTGTGTTGTAGTATTCTCTTTTGTTGTGTTGCTTCAAATCTTCCTTTATTTATAGGAGATGATTGATCATTGATAAGGCTCCTCTTGGGAACTGATTTCTACAAAACAATTGCAATTAAAATCAAGATTATAGTGTTAGAAATCAATTCCACAAATTAAGGAAAAGTTGTCTCACGCACAACGGTTAGAATTTCTTGTCAAACCATAGGGCGGCCGGTCGCGCGAGAAATAGACGTTTGAAAATAAGAATATATCTTTACACAGTCGACCGGTCGATGGGGTGTCCGACCGCCGTCGACCACGTGTCGATCGGTCGATCAAAGCCAAAAACGAGTCGAGGATTTACTGTTTCAATAAATTACTCCCCAGACATAATCGACCAAGGGTCGATCGATCGTCGATTTGCCGGTTGACACCTTGGTCGACCAGGTCGATGGTACCGGGTTGACACACGATTGCCCTCCTCAGCATGTTCTCTATTTTCAAGTTTAAAACAGGTTCGTGCGGGTTGCCCTCTAGGGCGACCGATTGACCTCAAAACGAGGGGTTGTCCGATTATAGGCAAAAATAAACTTCAAGAAATACTCCGGAAAAATAGTAAAAATATATTAGACCAATCGGGAGTATTTGGACAACATTTAAAAATATTGTTTTGGTGTAAAAACACATTAACAAAAAAAACATCAAAAGTGTTGTCCAATTTTTGTCGAAAAATAAACTTGAAGAAATACTCAGAAAAATTAGTAAAAACATTTTAAATCATTTAGGAGTATTTGGACAACATTTAAAAACATTATTTTGGTATCAAAACAAAATCATCAAAATCATGATAAAACCATTTATCAAACAATCTCCCCTCTTTTTGATGATTACAAACCAAAACAATTTAAAGTGGTCGGTTTTGAAAACAAAATAATTTTACCTAGGTTAAAAATGAACTATCCGTTGTGAACGAAAACATTCCACACAACATAAACACAAGGATGGGAGTATAGATTTTCAAAAATATTTTTGCAAAAGCTCCCCTATCAACATGCACAACAAGAGTAATAGAGAAGCAATCAACCAAAATCTAAAACCTCAACTTTTACAACTTGAGCTTAAGTATCAAGAGCTTATAAGCTCCCCCTGTCAACAAAACATCATTAGACATGAATATGAGTCCATAATACATCAAATGGACTAAGTATAATCCACAACTTATGGCTTTTAATAGCCACGACTTATAGCTTCTTCTACATTGAGCTTAACTTAGCTTCTTTGAGCTAAAGAGCTTACAACATGTTTCTCCCCTTTGGAATCATCAAAAAGAATGTTAGCACGATAAAAACATCATATATCCATATCAAAGTGCGCAACTTAACCAATTTATCGAGCTATTTGAACATTGAAGGTTATAAACCAAGTAGGAGGGAAAAGTCGATCAAATGACTTGTAGAAGCTTATGAAAACTCATTTGATTAGCAAAACATTATCTCTATAAATATATAAGACATTTGAAAGGGAGAGAATCATGTAGGTGATGAATTGTTCATTGAAACGTTTTATCGAACAATTGGCGGGCGTCAAAAATTGAAGAAGATATATATAGCCCTTGTAAATGTATTCAGCCAAGTTTTTCATCACCAAAAGCAATTTTACAAATATAATCCAACAACAATCATCATTCACAACACAATTATATAATAATTTCATCAATATATCAAGTAGAAGCATTTTCTCAAGGTTCAACCCAATTGAGATAAAAGGAGTAGAATTCTTACCATTTAATCGGTGATGATGAGTAACAATGATGATAAACGAGCAAGATAATCCCCAAAATATATATTTTATGCAACAAAACTCATTTGAAGTTAATTGTGTGTGAAAATTGCAAAGGGCACGAAAATAGAGTTGAAAGTGCCAAAATGGCTAGTCCTCGAGAACAAAGACGAATTTAACCATAAAATCTACAGGTGGGCGGCCGGTCGGTATGGGCGACCGGTCGAGGTGATGTCCGACCTGTTGGTCACACCCCAGTCGGCCAAATTGGTTCTTTCTGTTTTCCAAAATCCAAGTTTGAACCAAAAATCCGATTTTTCGCCCCTATGTTTCAAAAACGTGCAAAATGCAAATGTAGACCTCATTCAATATACATTAAGTCATAATCAAGCTCAAAATGAGGTAAAAGACTCGGCGGTAAATGGTTGAAAACAAATGTCCGCGAGTTATCCTTGAGAGCAATTAAACGCATCTCAAATTGTTGTTTAAGAAACACAATCCCTTAAAAAAAGATATCGAATCTCAATATGTTTAGTTCGATTATGACGAACCATATTTTGAGAAATTATAATCACCGGACTTGTTATCCCGAAAAATATGAATGTCTTAAAATTTTGGGTATACAAGTCATAAGAAGAAGTGTCTTTCAAATATTTGAAAATTTCTTTTAACGGCACTATAATGAGATTCGTTGTGATAGTTTTTGAAGTCAAGCATATAGACATAAGGCATAGAAAATGTCGAGTCTAAAGAAGTAATAAACGTAGATTCATTAGTAGCACCATAAATATCATCAATATAAATTTGCACAAGCAATCTTCCCCTTTTTCAAAAACAATGAAAGTAGTATCAACTTTACCTCTTGTAAAATCATTTTGCAAACGAAAATATCTAAGTCTATCATACCATACACGGTGCAAGTTTTAAACCAAACAAGGCCTTTTATAAAAATCATTTGGCCTAGAAATATTTTTCAAACCCCGGTTGTTTTACATAGACTTCTACTTGAATAAAATCATTTAGAAAAGTGGATTTAACATCCATTTGGTAAAGCTTGAAATTTTCTTAAAACAAGAATAGGCGGGTAAAATGTGAATTGCTTCTAAATGTGCTATGTGAGCAAATGTATAATCAAAATCCATACCTTCTTCATGACAATACCTTTGAGCTACTAACCTTGCCTTGGTCATTAAGCTTGTTCCACAATACCAAAAATTTCTGCAAAATCTTAACAAGATATCTTGCGCAAGAGCATAGTAATATCGAATGATAGAAACACTATAATAAGCAACACATACTATGCTTAAAAACAAATCATCAAGAGTTTCATACATGTAAGTCAAATAATCTTATAGAAAGCTATATAAGGTCTCTTTTGAAATATGAAAACCCGAGAGCATATAGTTGAGACCTCATTTAAGAGAAGTATTTGAACAAGAGTTTTGACAAGAATGAATATGTGCAATCAAATGCATAATATAAGAGGAGGATAAAAATCAAATGTTTTATCAAAAATATAATCATTTACAAGTCTCGGATAAAACAAGCTTTATCGAATAATGCCTTTTTATAAATCGAAAAATCCTCTTAATGGCACTTGTATGAAATACTTTGAAATATATTAAAAAGCAAGCACATAGGTATATGGCAAAAATATATTGAGTCTATAAGATGAATACCAATGATGAGCGTACCTCGATAGTTTATGCTCATCTTGACAGATTATGACATAAATAGCCATTGGTGAATTCTACACAATTCTTAAACACGTCTTGCACAAACATAATGATACAAGTGTAGGCTAAGCAATAAAAGATATCATAAATGTGTGATAAGGGTGTTTTTATGCATGTTTTATGTGTGTATTTGAGTATGATTTGAGTTATTTTATTGTTAGTTTCATAAAAATTTTATTGTACATAGTTCACATTACTCCGAGGTGCTTTTATTGATGTAGATTGATGATTTGGAGCTGTTTTTGGTGAATTTTGGGCCATGGTTTCATGTCAAAACATGCCCGGGGTTTTACTGGATGCAAAAACACTCAAAATCCCAAGCTAAACGCGTCATTTCGGGGCCTTTTCGACCAAACACGGGCGGTGTGTTTTTAAGCACGACCGTGCTTTTTAGAAGTCAAAAAGCGAGCAATTTTTGACCTGACGCGTACAAACACGGCCGTGTTCGGAAAAATCTGAAAACACGGCTGCCGTGCTTTTAAAGCACGGTGTGCTTTTAAAGCACGGTGTGCTTTTCGTCCCGGACTTGGGTTTTCTTTGGCGGAAATTATGGAGACTTTCCTTCTTGCTTTTTGACAACCTTTGAGCAACTTTTACACCTCATTTTGATGCACCAAACTCTATTATTCCCTCAATTGTCATGTGGACACAATGATTCAACCAACTCAACCATGAATGTGCACACAATGATTCAACCAACTCAACCATGAATGTGCACACAATGATTCAACCAACAACCATGGAAGTGGAGCATTTGTTAGCATTATTGATGTGTTCTTTCACAAAGATGGTGCCTATAAAAACCAAGAGTTTGAGTTGGGAAAAGGATATAATTCATGTAGTATTCATTGATAGAGAGATTCATTGTATATCCATTGTATATTCTAAGTTTCAAAGCAAAATACATTGAGAGGATAAAAGAGAGGTAGAGTTGGAAGTTGAAGAGCAATAGAGGAGAAGGCTTGGAGCTCAACATCATTGCAATCAACCAAGGAGGAAGTCTTATATTGGTCTTGAATAAGAGCTAAGTACACCATGTTCATTTTATTCATATCTTCTTGTGTAGTATACTCTTTTGACAAAGCCATGTGTAGCTAAATTTCTAGTGTTTGAATGTAATGAACTCTAGAATGAATTTGTGATTAAGGTTTGTATGTTTTTAATAAAATCTTCATGTTTTGTGTGATTCACTTATATTATGCTTCATTCATTCAAATTGGTATATGCGCAATATTGATTTGAAGTTTATTTTTCATCCGGAAATCGAGAGATTCATGGTGAAATAGAACCTATATAAGTGAAAAGAGTTGCATGCAATCCTAGATATGGGACGACATAAATCTTCCGGATTAGGGTCAAACCTAATATGGGAATTCACAAATCGTTATAATCTTTGTCTTGGGGGTTTTAACTAGAAAGAGATTTCATTAATCAACTTGAGATTAGAAGTTATTCGCGCTCGATAGAGGTTTAACTTAAATCGGGAATTTCTACGGATCGATGAAACATGAGATTTTACTAAAAGAGATTGGTTTTGCTTAAGGAATTATGGTTGTATTTTTATCTTGTTAAATCGCAAAAATATTCTAGAGGGATTTACATTCAAACACATTTCTAGCTCTTGATTTCTTAATTCTACAATCTATTTTTATTTGATCTTTTGTAAGTTGCAATTATTTTAAAATTCTCTATTTTTTATTTTCATTAAACAAACAAAACTCTGAAAATTGCTAGATTAAATAACAAAAAGACGGTAATTATTAGTACTTACAATCCTCGTGGGAATGACACTCGGTACTCAATAATCTATACTACAAAACAATAGGTGCACTTGCCTATGGTTTTCTAGAGTAACTTTTGAGCCATCAATGTGCTTATGCTATATAAAACCATAAGGGATAATCAAAGCACCTTAGTCTATGAAAATGCACAAGAGTTGAAAACAACATTATACAAGGTCTCCTTTTCAAAATATTTAAAAACACAAATATATATTGAAGACCTTAAATTTTAAAAAATATTTGAAAACTCATTTTACAATTATAACACAATTAAAAACATGCATAATATTGTTTCAAAAAAGAAAGCATGCATAATATCAAAACAAAATGCATATTTAAATAGGGAGATACGGTTTACCAATTACGCCATTTCCATGGATTGTGTTGTTCCCTTTGTTGTTGATATCTTCCTTTTTGAGAATCATCTTGTTGATGATAGTTCTTCCTATTACTCCATTTCCAAGGATTGTGTCCTTCCCATTGTTGATAGTGTCTTTCTCTTGGAAATTTATTTTGGTGATGTCTTCTCCTTTGATTAAATGAGATGGTCATTTGATGTCTTCTTGGCGGTATGAATTTTCCTTGATTTTTATTCCGTCAGGTACCTAATATGACATTGTTTTGTGGTACCCTCAAGTGTTTGGGTCCTTTGGGATTAGCTTTGAGACTTTTAGGTCTCTAACAATAATTAGAGCTATTTCTAGCCCGACAAGTATTTACCGTATGACCCTTTTTACCACAATAGAAGCAAGTAATAATTTTTGGAGCATAATGACCAACATGCATAGGGACTTGAATTCTTTTCACATAATTAACAACATTAGGCTTATGATCAAGTCCTTGTTTCAATTTATCACAACTATGAACATCAACAATATCGGTCATTTTATCGGTACTCAAGTTGGATTTTGATAAATCCTTTTTCATGCAATTAATATTCTCAATAAGAGTACTATTTTCTTTTTCAAAGTTTCTAACCTTATCAAGTGTGGTGGTGTGAGCACATGATAGAGATTCATAAGAAACAAATAAACTATCCTTATCATTTTTCAAGACATTGAATTCATTTTTCAAATTTTTGTATTTAACAAGTAAGCTTTGGAATTCATTTTGAAGCTCATCAAAATCATTTTGAAAATCACTATAATCATTATGTAATTCATTATCATAGGAAGTAGAAGGTTTAGAGCTTACCTCGTTTCCTTGGCCTATAAGACAACGCTCGTTTTCATCGTCGTCGGAAGTTGTAGGAAGCTCATCCCATGTTGTTGGGTTTGATGTTGTACCCATTTGAGAAGTAGATGCTTTTGAATTGCTCCTCTCATTTGCATATACTTCTTATAACTTTCTCCATACTTCATGTGCCGATTTAATTCCTACAAGATGATCATATTCTAAAATGGTAAGTGAACAATAAATAATATTAAGAGCTTTATCATTTAAGGAGATGATTTTCTTCTCTTACCACAAGAACACTCACAAAGATATCTTGTGTTGAATGATAACCCAAATTCAAGATTACAACTCGATAATGGTAATACAATATTGAGTGCAAGTGTAATCAAGAAATAAAGCCTAGACCTCAAGATGTGAAAGTGATAAGCTAGGCAAATTACAACAAGAATATGAACAATGAGAAACAAATATGTTTGCTTGAATGTATCTTGTTGTGTTGCTTCAAATCTTCCTTTATTTATAGGAGATGATTGATCATTGATAGGCTCTCTTGGGAACTGATTTCTACAAAAAAATTGCAATTAAAATCAAGATTATAGTTGTTAGAAATCAATTCCACAAATTAAGGAAAAGTTGTCTGTTTGCACAACGGTTAGAATTTTCTTTGTCAAACCATAGGGTGACCGGTCGCGCGAAATAGACATTTGAAAATAAGAATACATCTTTACACATTCGACCGGTCAACGGGGTGTCCGACTGTCGACCACAATCCAAATCGGCCCGATCAAAGCCAAAAACGAGTCGAGGAGTTACTTTTTCAATAAATTGCTCCTAGACACCGATCGACCCCTTTCGACACCTTGGTCGACGGTTGTGATGCCGGTTGACACACAGTTGCCCTCCTCAAAGATGTTCTCTATTTTCAAGTTTAAAATGCGTTCGGATATGGGTTGCCCTCTCTAAGGCGACCGGTTGACCTAAAAACAGAGGGTTGTTCGATTTTAGTCAAAAATAAACTTCAAGAAATACTCCAAAAAAATAGTAAAAATATATTAAACCAATCGGGAGTATTTGGACAACATTTAGAAACATTGTTTTGGTGTAAAACTACATTAACAAAAAAACATCAAAAGTGTTGTCCAATTTTTGTCGAAAATAAACTTGAAGAAATACTCCGAAAAATTAGTAAAAGCACTTTAAATCATTTAGGAGTATTTGGACAACATTTAAAAACATTGTTTTGGTATAAAAACAAAATCATCAAAATCATGATAAAACCATTTATCAAACATGGTTCTTGTTATTCGATTATTGTTTTGATTATTGTTCGGAGTTATTCCTGGGTTTAGTACATTCTTTTATGTAATGGCCAAGTTCACCGCAATTATAACATATCATATTGTTCTTAGGTCCGAACCGGATCTCCCTCTGCTTTTGCTTCTCTTTCTACCAGAATTTTTGTTATTGTTATTCCCATTTTTCCTGTTCTCGATTCTACCGACATGCATAACCTTCCCGACCCTTGTTCATTCCCTTAGATATTTTAAGATCTAATTCATTACTCTTAAGGCCATTAATCACAGATATCAATGGTAATAGAGTCTCTACCATACTTAATGGCGATTTTACATCGAAGATAGGAATCATGAATGACATTGAAGAATACAATATGGGTATAATCGTCAATGTTTTTATCACCCGGTAAGTTTGATATCTTGTATCAATTTTGTAAAAACATCCAAGTTCTCATCCATATCCTTAGTCAAATCAAGTTTGATCTAAAAAAACTTTTCGAAAGAAAAGAGTTTTGAGGGTAGGGAAGTTTCGGTGTAAAGTTCTTGCAATTTATCCCAAAGAGCCTTGGCAGAGGTTAACTTGCCAACTTTTCTCAAAAAAGATCGAAAAGATTAAGGATAATGGATGAGTAAGCAAATTCATCAAGTTGATTTTATTTCAAAGATATCTTTATCGAGTACTTTTGATCAATGGCTTTAAAATATTTCTGCTTTGAATTAAAATCCCCTTCATTTTTGTTGCCAAATTGATAAATCACTTTCCCATTAAAGGGCTCCATATGATAACCGGACACACCAGTCATATTCACGAGATAAAGCCACAAAGGATATCACAAGAATATAGCACACGAAAGTATCACAATTATCAAATAGGAACAACGAAGCTACAAATAGGTGGACCACCGCGAGTCCAATTTAATTGACAAGAAAAATAAGAGGCAAGTAAGGGACCACACAGAGTCCAAAGCACAAAGTAAAGTAAGCAAGAAAAGGCAAACAGGACCACACAAAGTCCAAGAAACCAAGATCGGCATAAAGAATTTAAAACCAGGTGGATCCCCTTTACACCTCAGGATTCCACCGCACTCTGTGGCACAAGGTCAAGAGGCTTATGCTTAGGGTTTCCCTAAACGAAATCTTGAAAGTAAAGATAGAGAGAAAAAGACCAGGAGCACGTCACCGGGTTCTCACCACAACCAAATACACCAGGTAGCCAACGGATCACCAAGAAGCTCAAGAACTGTAAGCACCAACCCACCAAGAGGCGATAGGTGCTCGATAACACTTGTTGGGTATCTATCTCGCCTCAATAGATTGATACACTAAGTACCAAATACAAATTACGACTCAATCAAGCCTATTATACAAATATTCTCTAGATTCGATTTGCGAGAAAAGTAAAGTACAAAAGATAAACCGAAAATTACTTGTAGGTCCCAAGGGGTGTGAGTGTAAGGTTTAGAAGGGGTTGAATAAACCTTACCAACTTTTCAAATTAGTCCTTTCAAATTTTCGAGTTAATGTTTCACAATTGTGTCCTTGATGGACAACTAAGTTAGTTAATCGTGATTAGTCACTCAACGGACTCATCAACCTGTTGATAGAATAACTCAATTGTTTTGACTAAAAGACTTAACTCGATTGTGAGTTGTTTTCAGCGGAAGACTTAACACCCTTGAATTTGGTTAAGTTTGTTTTAATACTCGGTTTTAACACTCGATTGATTATCAATTGGATAGCAAATTTATCACGAGATATAAAAATAAGACGCAAATTAAAGTCTTTGAAATGTAAATGACACAATAAGTTTTTATAGAGGTTCGAAGATGAGGTAATTCTTCTACTCCTCTCTTCTCCAACTCTTGGAGGAATCCACTAAGTATTGATCAATATACGAGTGGTTAACAATCCGTGATACAAGTCTTGATCACACAAATGACTTGATCCTTTGGGACTCGATCCGAGATGCCTTGGCCACAAACCGGCTTCTCGTGCGACTCAACTTCTTCACGAGGCGTTTGCCTTGCTACTTTACTGACCCACTTGCTTAAGTTCCTTGGATTTGATCACGAAGCCTTCCAAATAGCTTAAGCTTGGTTCGACCTTGAACCTTTCTACAATCCTTCGTGGAATGTAGACCCTTGATTCTTCAAATGTTTCCTCTTCAACCGATTGAAGTTGTCTTTCCTTCACAAGTGAGTATTGGATTGATTTCCTTCGTAATGTAGCTTGAGGATTAATCTTGAATGACTTGAGAATATTTTTTGGTTACTGATTCAAATGTTAGCTTGAATGTTCGTGGTTCGAGTAACCTTCTCTCGTCAGTGATTTCTCGGCCTTTTATAGTGATCTTTCAAAAATTTGCCCGTTGAAGAGATAGCTTATGTTTAAAAGACACTTGTGGTCGTTGGCTTGTCTTGTTGCGATCCTTGGAATTGCCATTTCCTCGTATGAATAATTCTTGACTTTTTCGGTGTTCTCGACACAAAAATCTTCCCATTGGTTTATTCCTTTTGCACGCTTCCTGAACCGAGCACTTCAAGAAAGACAGATGGGAGTATTACTTGTTTAAGTAATTCTCTTGATTTCTTTGCAACGGATCTCTTTCGATTATCTCGACTTGACCGCATTTCCTTGACTTCCCCGGCGACTTGAGTCGACTTCCAATCATTGGATGACTCTTCACACTTCAACTTGAGACTTGGTGTCTTGAGTTGACTTGATCGATACTTCTCTCACCGCATCTCATCTCAAATTTGCACCTTCAATCGAGTTTCTATCTTCTCTTCTTTGCCATACTCACCGCCCACACACAGTGTCTTCCTTCTAGTCTCCGGTTGTCTTCTTGCATGTTCAGGCATAGTGCGACTTAACTCACTTCGACCCATTATCTATTACAATGCAATTTACAACAAAAATAGGGTGCCAACTTCCTATTCTAAGTTTTGCATGACATTCATCAAAATCTACAAAATAATTTCCCAACAACAAGTAAAATAGAATATAACACTAAGTATATACGGGGTAACAACCCAAGATCCGAATATTGAAATTATTCGACTCGGGACCGATTTTCCCAAAGAACCACCACGGTAAGTCACCAAAGAAATCCATGAGAATACCAAAGACAGAAAGGACTACAAAGCCTTTCACAAAACCTCACAAAAAACCCGGATCTACACTGGGACCCGGAAAAGATCGAATCACACAAACCCTAACTTCCTAGAAACCCTAGTTTTGGCCCCAACTCGTTCGTCCCAAAAGGAGGTGAACTAGAGACGTAAACACTCGGATCTAGCCGTAAACACTCAAGATTTCACGAACTCCGATGAGAGATCGGACTTCACAGAGAAGAAGAGACATAGAAGAAGATTCAAGAGAGATGAGTGAGAGAGTGAAGAGAGAGTGAAAAAACCACATAATGAGGATTAGGGTTCGGAAGAGCCCGTTTTATAGTCCTGATGAATGGCCAAGGTCAAGAGGCAATAATCAACGGCTCGGGATTAAGAGTAAAGGATCCGCAAACTCACAAAACGGGTGCCGCATCCCGAACCCACAACCTGAGTAACTCAACGGATATAAGAAATGGGCTGGAGGCTTTGGGTTGCATGTGGGCCAGGACATAAAACATGGGTCAAACACTTAAAAGCTAATGGGCCAATTACTCAACATTTACATTTCCATTAATATAAGAATTTGATAATTCAGACTCAGGTAGCTGATCAAAGTGTTCAACCTTGATCCTGAGTAGAAAAGAAAGAAATAAACACTTACAATAGTTCGTCATTCTATTGAGTCTTTTTATATTTTGCTAAAGCATCATGAAATTTCCCATAAAACAATTATACGAAACAGATAAACAGAGAGTTAGTTATATACGAAATTGATAACACATGCATAAAGTGTGTTGGGTACTGTTAGACCTAATTTCTAAATCTAATCAATAACTATAATCATACAATTAAAAAATCACTATGTCCATATCAATTAAAATATCATTAATTAAATTTAGTATATCATTTGTTTGTCCCAATTACATACTCCCTCCGTCCCACTAAGATAAACAAGTAGAATATTTCACATGTATTAAGAACATATAATAAATATTATTAGGATCATAATATTTTTCACATTCTTCATACTTTGCCCTGCATAGTTGCATTAAATGGCAGTATATAATTATTAGTCTCAAGCAAACTGAATTAAGTAGGGGTAGTTTAGTCTATTATTGTGTACTTAATACTCTCAATAAAAAAAGCCTATAATTTTGGGATGGACGAAAAATGAAAGGTGGTCTATCTTAGTGAGGCGGAGGGAGTGGTACACAACAATTAAATTTATAGGTTCATGTTGTAAAAATCAAAGAAAACCCAACATATGGTCCTTGAATATTTATTATTATCAATTAAGACAACTTGACTATAATATCTTGGTCGAATTTTTTTTAACCCAAAGTTAGCATTGACGCTTGCTTGCTCAATTGGACTTCCTCAAGTCATCCATTTCACTTCGACTCCAGTTGAATTTAGAAAATTATACATTTCTTTCACACCCTTGCTCACGACAAGACAAACTTCAAATATATATTAGGAATAATTACATAAAAACCCATGAGGTCAGACTAATTACAAAAATACTCAGAAATTTTTGAAAAATTGCAAAAATTTCCTAAGGTCTTGATGAGGGCCTAATTAGACCGAATTGCCTATATGAGCTTGAGGAAAGACTGGGCCAATGATAGGCTTAATCCCGGAGCTCTAGGAGGGGATAAGGCCGACCTCTCAGGTTGGGCCGACCTCCGAGGTAAAGGCTTGAACTTGGGCCTATGATTAAGCTGGAGCTGATAATTTAGCAAGGCCCGAGCTCGGGCCCAATAGGCCAACATATTGGGCTAGGCCTCTAGATGGGTCAACTTAAGGGCCTACCGATCTTTGAGTTAGACCCCCAAATAGGCCAACTTAAGGGCCTACCGACCTATTGGGCTAGACCTCTAAATGGGCCAACTTAAGGGTCTCATCGATCTATTGGGTTGGACCCCAAAACGGGCCAACTTCAGGGTCTACCGATCTATTGGGTTGGACCTCAAATGGGTCAACTTAAGGGCTTACCGATCTATTGGGCCGAGGGGGTGCGGGCCTAATACGGATGATTAACCTAGGCATGTGTGTTAATTAGGGTTTTAGTATGACTTGATGCGTGACGCAACCCTAATTGGCAAACCTATAAATAGGGCGCAAACAAGTTACGCCGTTGGTTAGACTTTCAATATCTTTGTGCTATTTCGCATATTCTTTCTCTAGAGCGTCTTGACTTGAGCGTCGGAGTGGGTGCGCCCGAAAACTCTTCCAGCTCCTTTCTAAGGTGGTTTTGCGGGTTCTCGGTCAATCGCATATCGGAGCGTGGTTTTATTAGACGGCGGATATTCTAGTACCGAGGTTTAATTTTGCTTACATCTTCCCCTCATATGCAAAAAAAAAAAAAAAAAAAAAAAAAAAACATAAAAACCTCATGATGCATATGTAGAAATATCACAGATTATCCCCTTAAATTTAACACGAGAATCAAATTTAAGGGTTTTTTCTTGTAATTTTGATATATTTCTGAATTTTTGTAGTTAGCCCAAACATGGGGGTGTTTTTTTAATTCTCCTATATATTATTGTGGTGAAATTTCATTTTGAATCTATCTTAATGATCGAAAATTCACTTCTTAATTTAGGACTTGTCCTTGCAAGAATTAAAGTAAATATTACGACATGCATGTTGCATTGTTGGTGCATAGGATCAGCATTATATATAGCTTATCTAGATGAAGTTTTAATTCATGACTCACGTTGATCCTATGCACGTAAGTACGTAACCTAACATGTTTTTTTTATATAGATATATTCGTCCAATCATCTGAAAAAGAGATGAAAACCAACTAAGTAAAAAAAAAAACAAAGAAGAGTTGGACGCAAAAGACAAAAAAAAACATGTACATATATGTATTGACTATATTGTCTATATGTATGGACATAATTACGGGAAAAAGTCCTCAGGTTCAGCCTAATTACCAAAAAAAAAACAGATATTTTTAAAAATTAAAAAAAAATAAATTATTTGAGGTTTGATTATGTCTTACATTTTCTCTCTTCATAAGCAAAAACCTGGACAACAATTAGGCTAGGCCGGTCAAATGAGAAAAATTGGGCTAGGCCTGGCCCAAAATTTCGTCGGACCATTAGACCCATTAGGTCGTGTTAAGGAGGCCCGATCCTTTTGGGGTCTCCAACAAGAGATGATAAACGGGTGGCTCTAGCCCTATAGGGCCACCACTAGCGGCTTCGAGCTAAACGGTCTTGATGCTAAACGGGCCGTGTTAAAAGGGTCAGAATATTGGAACATAACCCTAACCTAGCGGGCTTCGGGCTAAACGGGCCACTATCGGGCTATAGTCAAAAAGTTAAAAATTATATATTTAAATTTGAAATTTTAAACTCGAACACATATAACATTTAAGTTTAACATTTTAAGTTAAACTATTCGTCATAAATAAAATTCATGCAAAGTTTCTAATTACATTGCATTAACAAATTTATAAAAATTAAATATTTTATGATCTAAATTTTGAAAATAAAATAATAATAACTAAAGCTACCCAAAATTAACACTTTTTTCTCGTAATTACTCATATGACTACAATTTAAAATTTCAAAATAACATATTTAAATCTAAATTTCAAACTTGAGCATATACAACATTTAAGTTTAACTTTTAAAGTTAATCTTAAAAACGTTTTGCATGTTTATAATTACGTTGCATTAACAAAACTATAAAATTAGATTTAGCACCATTTAGAAATATAAATTATATCCTAAATAATCTAATAAGACTACTGTGACATTTTCTTATTCGAATAAAAATAGAAAACTAAATTAAGTAATAAATAAAACAAATAAAAAAGAAGCTTTTCAAGAATTTATAGCTTATTTAATTAAGTTAAACTTAAAGATAAGGGAGTGTGAATTTAAAAATAAATTTACTAGTAATAGGTAATAAAAGTAGATATAAAATATTAAAATTATATTTTTTTTTTTAAAAAAAAATAGCGGGCTAACGAGCTAGCCCTAACGAGCTTGATTTAAGCGGTCCGCGCCAAAAAGGCCTTGATTTAAACGAGCCAAAATAATTTGGTTCTAACCCTCTTTTTTCTGTTTAAACAGTTCGGACCCAACGGCCACGACTCTTTTAACATCTCTACCTCCAACTCTACCAAAAATCATTTCAAAATCTCTTTTAATATTTATAGAAATATTACAACAATTCCCGTAACTTTAAGATAAAACCAAATATGCAGGGACTTTTATAATTTTGAAACATCTCTAGGTTTTTTTATAATTAGCCCAAAGCTAATGTTTTTTTATTGTTAATTACCTCTATCTATGTATGTTTCATTGAGATATATAGTACTAATTGGCCACGACAATTCGTAAGTTCAACCCCTAGCTAAATATCCTCTATTCCATAAAATCAAATCACATTATTTCATCAACAAGAAATAAACAAACAAAGAAGATGGAAAAAGATCACGAAAGCCATAAAAACCGCAGCAGCAAATGCTTGGTTTACACTCTCCTCGCCGTCGTCTTGCAAAGCATAGCCTTCCTAATATTCGGCCTCGTCGTGCTGCGAATCAACGCTCCGACTCTCCGGCTATCAAACGCGAGCGTGAATCAACTGAACTACGGACCGACATCTCTGAACATGACCGTGGTCGCGCAAATCCGCCTACGCAACATGAATTTCGGGCGATTCGAGTTCGGTGATGGAACCGCGATTTTGATGTACCAAAACGCGACTATTGGGGCGGCGAGTATCCACGAGGGGCGAGTTGGCGGTAGAAAGAATAGAGAAATGAATGTGACTTTGAAAGTGAGGTATATGAATTTTAGCATAGATATTGGTTTATTAGGTTTGGTTAAATTGAGGAGTTTTGTGGAGCTGAGAGGCGAAGTGCGTGTGGTGAAGATTATAAATCGTGGTAAAAGTGCTGTTATGAATTGTACCATGGATTTGAACTTGACGAACCAAGAAATCCAGGATTTGTCATGTCAATGAAGAATCTACATATATGCCTTTATTAATTATCCCCTACTAAGTTATTTTTCGTTTGGCTTTTTTTTTTTTTTTAATTCAGCTTCGAGACTTTCGTCGAGAATAGCAACTCTGACCTCTAATTATTGTTACCAATATAAATCACGGAATGTGCACGGGCGGGCTGACCAATATTTTTTTGGTGGCATGATACGACAATTTGGATTTAATGAATAATGTTGATCAAGGTAATGATTTTAAAGGAGTTTAACAACAAAAATTGGGTGAGCAATAGGAGTTTCAAAAATTGGATGAATTACAATAGAAAATAGGAAATCTTTATAAGTGGTATGGCCAGTTTTATCCACGGAATCCATGTGTGACTGTGTTTCTAACAAAGTCACAAAAACCGTTGTTCTAAAGTTGTTTTATTTTCTATTTCACTATACGAATAATTGACATGTATATAAAAGTTATAATATTAAAACTCCACAATTGATGTTTGATCTATAATAACTTCTATACATATATCAATTATATGGAATAGGAGATAAAACAAGGAACAGAGGATCCGTCAACACAAAAACATAAAAGAAACGCATATAGATATATAGTATATTGCAATTGACAATTGTTATGCCACATTGCTTTTGAAACCTGTTCTTACTAAAAGTTGGCGTATAACAAAAGTTTGTAATAAATTTTTCTCATAGTCGATATACACAGGCGTACTATTTTTCCCTCACCAAAAAAAAAAAGCGCTGAAAATCACGACGTTTTGCATATGTCACGAATATAACAGCAATTGCGGCTAACACGAAAGAATGACATGCTCACTGGTGGAGGGAGAGGGGGCAACCCCCCACCCACCCTTTAATTTAAAAAACAAATACTAAGAATATTTTTTTATAAAAGTTATTTTAGTTAGAATTAATTATATGATTTTTTTTTAGTTTTTTATCTGGTTCACTCTATTTATGTGTATGCTTTCTGGCTACACCATTGGACCTGCTCCATCCAATTCCTGCTTTCAGAATAAAAGTAAGTAGTTTATTGAAGCTAAACTGAAAAGGAAAAATTACATGTTGAGGGTGTCAATTTGAGTTGGATCCGAATTCGAGGGTTAGAATCAGCCAATCCAAACCCGACCTGTTTAATTATTCGTGTCAAAATCTTGAACTTGAACCCAACATGTTTATTTCACAGGTAACTCAGACCCCACTTATTTAACCCGCGCGTGTAATAAAATTATTTTTTATGTATTCAACTGAATAATCAACCACTATGAGTCTCCATCGATCAATTAAAAATCACAATTTACAACATACAAAAAGAAATAATATAATTGCATAAATTGTTAAGAGCGAAGATTCCACCCATTAGCTTGATCTTCTCGTGATTTATGCCTCTAATTTTTATGTACTTATTTAGCTCATTAGTTAGGGATATGCTCATTATATTGGTCGATTCATTATTTTATTGCTAGGTTCATTCCCTTAATCGGGGTAATTATTAGGTAAACCACTATGATTTAGCCTTGTAATTATTCTCTTCTTTTTGTATATAAAGCCACCTGTAATAGCTTCGTAATGTGTATCGAAAATATAATTCTACAATATGCTTTCTTTTATTCTTTGTCAATGGAAATTTCACATGGTATCGTAGAATTGAAATTTTTATAGTCATTCAACTATAAATTTCCATTCTTTTCTATCCAAATCACTATGGCAAAGAATGATGAAATTTCGATGATCAACACATATGAAGATCCCAAAGAATCCACTCTATCTTCATCATTCGATCAACCCGGATTGGTTCTTGTGACCCAACAACTAACACAAGACAATTATCCTCTTTGGAGTCATGCAATGCTCATGGCTCTCATCACCAAGAATAAAGATGGCTTTATCGATGGATCCATCACAAAACCACCAGAAACATCCATCAAAGAGCTCAAGCAATGGACTCGCTGCAATCTCCTTGTCAAGGGTTGGATTCTCAATACTATCTCGCAAAATATCGCTCAAAGTGTTATGTACAAAGGTGGTGACTTCCCAAATATGGCGAGAATTAAAAGAACGTTTCTCTCATACAAATAGTGTGCATCTTTTTCACGTCGAACAAGAAATTCATGAGTGCATTCAAGGAGACATGAGCATTGGTGAATACTATACGAGACTAAAAGGCTTATGGGGCGCACGTGATGCTCTAAGTCCTCTTCCGCCTTGTGATGGAGACGTAGCAAGGAAATTACGAGGAGTACCAACAAACACAACGCACTATTCGATTTCTCATGAGACTTAATCCCATTTATCTTTGGAGCTCGAGGACGATTCTACTCATGGACCCTTACCACCTGTCAATAAGGTATTCTCTCTCATAATTCAAGATGAGAAACAACGAAATATCTCTTCAATGGTAACTGGAAAACACCGATGTGGTCGCCTTTTTTGTCAAAAATGGACCATCAAATTCTAATAGGAATTATCCACCAAGAAATCCACATCTCAAATGCGATAATTGTAACCATATTGGCCATACCACTGAAAATTGTCGCCAACATCTTCAGTGTGATTATTGTGGCTACACAGGCCATACCATTGACGTATGTCACAAATTGAAGCGAGTAAATGCTCAAAAGGATAAGAGGGGTCCAGTAAACTCATCTCCTAGAGTTCATCATGCGGATTCCAATTCTGACAAAATTGTAACCACTTCTACTCCCTACAGCCTCACTGCCGATCAATATCATGATCTCCTCAAACTCATTGATCGAACAAAATCGGTTAGTGTCGCCAATCAAGTGTCAGGTACAAGCAACTTCTCAGGTATTTCTCCTAATCCTTGTATCTATAGTGAGGGCATTCAATGGATCTTTGATACAGGAGCTACTGACCATATGGTTTGCTCATCTAAATTTTTCACCACTTGTAAACCTGTAACCAATCGTTATGTTCATTTACCAAATCATGCTCTTGCTCAAGTAACACATATTGGGTCAATTTATTTTTCCAGTCGATTGGTTCTATATAATGTGCTATGTGTTCCTTCTTTTAAACTCAATTTAATATCCATTGCAAAATTGACCCAAACTTGTTCGTGTTATGCAACCTTCACAAACAGCCTTTTTGTTTTTGTGCGGACCAACATTCGGGGAAAGACGATTGGGATGGGAACCGAGCAAGGACTATACTACTTGGATACTTGAAGTATACTAGGTCTCATGTCTTTACTGATAAATTCTCTGACCATCAACAATCATCTTTGGCATCTACGCCTTGGTCATCTCTCAAATAAAAGTCTGGGAAATATTTCTTCATTTTCAGATAGTGTTAAGCCTCATTTTGTTAAAGATTGTCCCATATGTCCACTTGCTAAACAAACTAGACAATCTTTTCCTACCGATTCTATTAATACAAAATCTTGTTTTGAGTTAATTCACGTTGATATATGGGGTGGTTATCATGTTCCAACTTTACAAGGGCAAAATACTTTCTTACAATAGTAGATGATTTCTCTCGATGTACATGGGTTTACCTCTTGCAAACTAAATCAAGCTAGAAATTGTTTACTCACCTTTATAAATCTTGTTGAAACTCAGTTTGATTCTCATATCAAAATCATTCGCAGACAATGGCCCCGAATTTGCCATTTCAAATATTTATCATGCCAAAGGGATTATCCACCAAACGAGTTGTGTTTCAACTCCTCAACAAAATGGGGTGGTTGAACGTAAACATCGACATTTACTCAATGTAGCTCGAGCCTTACTTTTCCAAGCCAACCTTCCTAAAAGTTTTTGGGGTGATGCAATCCTTACCGCTACTTACCTAGTTAATCGTACACCAACCTCTGCTCTTAATGATAAAACGCCATTTGAAGTAATTTTTCACAAAATACCTTCTTATGAGCATTTACGTGTTTTTGGTTGTCTATGTTTTGCATCTACCCATCATCATAAGCCAAGCAAATTTGACGCTCGTTCACATCGCTGCATTTTTCTTGGTTATCCTTATGGAACAAAAGGTTATCGGCTATATGATTTAGCTACTAAAAGGATCTTTATTTCTCGTGATGTTATTTTTCATGAAAATACTTTTCCTTATGCTTCCACTAAAGACTATACCCACATCACCAAAAAATCCAAATCTTTTAGTTGCTATACCATCTTTTCCCATCCCAAGATGCATCGAACCATCACAACACCCAATGATCCCCAAACGGCAACGAGTCGATTCGACACATGATGTATCCCTTCCAATACCAAATGAGCCCATCACATCATCTTGAAATCCATCCCTCATTCTCCACTCCTTCTGACACTACAGATCTCGAGATACTCACTTGTAACTCCACCTCACTCATCCAATGATTCTCCAACACCTAGCACTAGGATTCGAAGGCCCACACGAGCACCAAGTTATCTTCAACAAGATCATGTAGAAATGTCATTGCCTGTCGTTCCTTTACCATCGTCTCACTCGGTGTTGGTTGTCTCCAAAGGTATCTCTCATCCTTTGTCTCATGTACTTACTTATAATAGACTCGCTCCTACCCATCGTGTTTTCACCACTTCAATTTCAGCTATCAAAGAGCCTACCTCTTTTAGTCGAAGCTATCAAAGATCCTACATGGCGACTTGCTATGGATGAGGAACTTCGTGCCCTCCAGGATAATGGTACTTGGTCTCTCCAACCTTTACCTCCAAACAAGAAAGTTGTTGGTTGCAAGTGGGTGTACAAGATCAAATTTAAATCGATGGGACTGTCCGAGCGCTATAAAAGCGCGTTTAGTTGCAAAAGGATATAGTCAAATTGAAGGTTTTGATTACCGTGAAACTTTTGCACACAATTGCCAAACTTATTCTTGTTAAACTTACTTCTTGTCATTGTTCTTCTATGAATTGGCATCTTCAACAATTGGATGTTAACAATGCTTTCCTAAACGGCGAACTAGAGGAAGACGTGTACATGTCACTACCGCTTTGGTTTCGGACGAAAGGGGAGACACGAGTATGCATGCTTCATAAATCTTTGTATGGGCTCAAACAAGCCTCACGGCGATGGTTCATCAAGCTATCCGAGTTCTCATGCTTGCACACTTCGCATAATCCAAATCGATCATTCTTTATTCGTCCGACATCATGGTACTTCTTTTACTATTCTCCTTGTCTACGTGGATGATATCATTCTAGCGAAAATAATCTCCAAGAAATTGAAAGAATTAAGGCTTATCTAATGCAACAATTTAAGCTTAAGGACCTTGGAATGTTGAAATATTTTCCGGGCATAGAAATATCTCGATCCAAAAGTGGAATTGTTATTTCACAAAGAAAATATGCACTTGAAATATTAGAAGACATGGGTTACTTAGGAGTGAAGCCCCGCCATTCTCCAATGGAACAAAATTTATCTCTTAGTAAGGAAGATGGTGATTGCATTGAAAATCCTTCTTCTTACCGAAGACTTGTTGGGCGATTGATATATTTGACTATCACAAGACCGATTTGGTCTATGCCGTTCATATTCTTAGTCAATTTATGGAAAAACCAAGAGTTCCACACTTAGAAGCGGCACAAAGAGTTCTACGCTATATCAAGAATACACCGGACAAGGTATATTTCTCTCGTCTACAAGCTCTTTCTGAGTTGAGTGCTTTTTGTGATCTTTGATTGGGGTCGATGTCGAGACACGCGAAAATCTACAACTCTGGTTATTGTGTTTTTCTAGGGCATTCTCTCATTTCTTGGAAAACGAAAAGGTTCAAGCCGGATTAGTCAAACATCATATTTCAACATTAAAGCAACCTGACATTTTTACTAAGTCATTGGGTGTTCCACGTTTTCAAAGCTTATCAACAAGTTAGGAATGATTAACATCTATTCCAACTTGAGGGGGAGTGTTAAGAGCCAAGATTCGACCCATTAGCTTGATCTTCTCGTGATTTATGCCTCTAATTTTTATGTACTTATTTAGCTCATTAGTTAGGGATATGCTCATTATATTGGTCGATTCATTATTTTATTGCTAGGTTCATTCCCTTAATCAGGGTAATTATTAGGTAAACCACTATGATTTAGCCTTGTAATTATTCTCTTCTTTTTGTATATAAAGCCACCGTAATAGCTTCGTAATGTGTATCGAAATATAATTCTACAATATGCTTTCTTTTATTCTTTGTCAATGGAAATTTCACATAAATTAAATAGTATACTAATTATATTTTGAGGACAACATACAAAAATACATATAAAATAACATCAACATACATAGTTAAGGAGGTTTTAATATTTAAGTTTTATGAACGTGGTTTTTTTTTCTTAAAATTAATATTTACTTAGTTTCTTTTAAATTCACAAACGGATTAGACGGGTTAAAGTTAAATGGGTCATAACAGATTGACTCAAACCTGACCTGTTTAATTGGCGTGGTATTTGGGATCAACCCGATTTCTACCCAGACCCATGAACCCATACCCATTAATTTCATGTTAAGTTCGTGTCAGGTTTGAGAGTCGGGTTCGAAATTGACACCCCTAGTATTAATGTTCAATCCCACTGAGTAACTGCCATGTGGTTTTCTTTGATTTTAGTTTGGCTTCTTTTTTAATTTTCTAATATTTATGCATCTATCTGTTCAGCTTTGTGAACATCGCTCTTTTTCATTTTTTTATATTATTGGATCTATTTTTTTTTTGAGGGGATATTATTGGATCTATTTAAAAGAGAGTAAAAAGTCTAAAATGAGACCGTCTCACGGATTTAAATTTATGTGAGTCTAACCCATTTTACAAATCAAAGCAACTTAAATCCAAATTTATACGAATTAGATAATATGAGTCATTTTAGGATCTGTGTCACGAAGTAAATCTGTGAGGCCGTCTCATATGAATTTTTGTCTTTAAAAAAAAAATACTTCAACTATCAAACTTCAAGCTGGAATTTTCCTTTTCAACATGAGCTACTTATTGCCTATACAACAAGTTGTTAAGGTGTCATGGTTGTCTCGAAAAAAATCCTCCAACTCCCAATTCAGTTCCTAAGAAAAATAGAAAGTAAAGAACGTAAAATTAGAAAATGGATAAATGATTGTGTGGGCTTTTGAGTGAGAGTTTCCTTTTGATGTAGTGGGGTGAGTGGTGACCATACGGGCCTATTTGAGCCCATATTTTGGACTATCCAGGTGAGCTTTTTACAATTGATTTTTGAATAACTAGTAATTGGGCCATCTAGTACCACGAAGGTATGCACTTATAGGTTGGGCGACATTTGTTTCAAAACTATAGCTCAGGCTGGTAAATTAATTTACGAATATATATTTTTTTTTTGAGGAGAAATTTACGAATATATTTGATTTATAGGCCTAAGATAAATCCTAATAATATAGAACCCGATACTCCCTGCTACATAATCCTCATAAAAGATTTACAACCTAAGCTAGCCCTAGTTGGGATTATAACATTTAATAATAAAGACATATTTGTCCTCAAACATCTTTTACAAGTACATATATCAATGAGGTAAGATTGAGGTGGTCTTATATGAGACCGTCTCATGGACTTGTGTTCATGAGACGGATTCCACAAAACACAAAAAAAATAAAATTTTTGTTGGTTTTGTTAGGAATTTTAATTCCTCCGATTTTTATTTTTATAAAATATGTTTAGAAGTTTTGCCTTTCTAGACTTATTTCCAAACGTAGAGTTTTAATGAATTTGGGAAAGATTTATTTTAGATTCCTACTTACAATAGGATTCGAATTTCTAGTTGTATTAGGATTCCTTTTAGATATTATCCGATTTCCTAACTTATAGAATCCTACTCCTTCTATTGTTTTTCCTTGTTTCCATGTGCTTGTAGGATTCTTGGACATCAAGACTCAACCCCTATATAAAGAGAGGATCGGCCATCGTTATTCCTACACCTTGACACACGAAATTGAGAGAGAAATACGAGAGAGATTCGTTCATAGAAGCAAGAAGACGCCTCGAGCTTAAAAAGAAGAATCTTGGACGCAGATGTTATTCGAAGTGTCGCCATCCGAATAACATCCCGAATAACATCGATCCAATCCAGTTTGGCGTCTTGTTGTGTTTTTCGTCCATATAAGTGTATCTTTGAGCGCATTTAGAGTTCATACACTTGTTTTGTTGGGCCGAAATGGTTTACAAAGCTAAGATCTACTCGATAGAGTTTGTTTTACTGCACTAGTTGATACATTGAGATTTGAGTTGTAATCCGTACATATTCAACTAGTGATTTCGTCATAATTGACACTTTTACAAGTTATTTATAACTTGTAGATAAATTTTTACTTCGTGTGTTCTTTTTCCACAGATGTTCCGTAAAGTGTTACAACATATGAAGTAACACTTTCTCGACATTTACTAAAAAAACGTTTTAGGACCTCAAAACTTTCAATTGGCATCAAGAGCGACACTTGACTACACTGCTGTTGATCCTACGTTTATTCAAGAAAATATGGAGGTTCAAGGTATTTCGATGTTGAAGTCTCCACCAGACGACTTCAATTTTTTATTGGAAGGTCAAATCACGGCCATGTCCAACATCACGAGTACTTCATGTTCAAGTTATGACGAATCCGAGGAGGACAATACATTTGAAAGGACAACAAATCTAACCAACTCAGGGTTGTCATCAAAGAGAAAAAATTGCTACAAATCAATCCAACGGGTGTCTCTCGAGGTGTCGCCGATGTTCCGACACCGATAGGTACACTTTATCGACACTTGATTTATTTTGCTTAAACTCTATTTTTGTAGATGAAACAGTATACAGTGAAGAAGATTCCGATGGTGAAGAATAAGAGAACATTGTAGAGGCCTACCAAGAGTTGTACCACGATTGGGCAAACGTATTCAACAAATTAGATGTCTCTCAAAGGAGAATGAAAAACTCACCAAGGAGAATGAGGAAGAGCGAAGAATTCTTTAACCCGTTTGGAAGCACTAGTGACGAAGGGATGAAGAATTGGAAAAGGTAAAATCAACTTGAAAAATCCTTGAAACTTTAAAGAAGTTTGACTTCGTAAGAAACTCGATGAAATTTTGTCTTTAGGATGTGAAAATAAGATCGGACTTGATTATAAAACTCCCGTGTTTTTGAAGGCTAAAGAAAGTGGAGAAATTTCAAATCATAAAAAGCCACTTTTAGAGAAGTCCAAGCCTAGAAAACGTCATTTTATTTGTCACTATTGTTTTGCTCCTGGACACATAAGACCTTTTGTCGTAAACTAAAATCGCGTCTTACGCACAAAAAGGTGTCACATCGGATGTCATCCAAATATCACACGCGCGTCCGTGCAACACTTCCAAGAACATGTCCAAGAACACCTCACGTTTTCCAAAATGCATGCTGGTTCGAAAATATGCGATGGGTTGTAATGTTATTTACACATCCCGAGGACTAACATTGCGTACTTGGTACTTTGATAGTGGATGTTCACGCATATGACTTGTAATTTAGAATACTTGACAGACTACGAGGTGTACAATGGTGGAAAGGTAAATTATGGAGATAGAACTCATGGTAAGATTGTTGGTAAAGGTACTTTGAATATGGAAGGGCTTCCTAAGCTCCGAAATGTTTTACATGTTGAGGGGCTTCTTGCAAATCTCATAAGCATAAGCCATTATGTGATGACAATCAGTATGTGAAGTTTGATAAAAATTCTGTGAAGTGTTTGATGATTCTAACTCATGTATTCTAGTAGGTATGAGATCACCGACAATTGCTACAAATTTGAAGGAGTCAAAATGTGTCGTCGTGTGCAATTGGATGAAATCGAACTTTGGCATCAAAAATTAGGTCATGCGAACTTTAAAATTCTTGCTAAATTGATTAGATTTGATCTTTTAAAGGGATGCCTAAACCGAACTTGAAAAATTCTATTGTTTGTGATTCATGTCAAAATGGTAAACAAAAAGGGTGTCACACCAAGTGTTACAACACTTCAATACTACTCGTTGTTTTGAACTTCTACATATGAATGTTATGGGTCCTCTTGAGGTTGAAAGCATTGGTGGCAAAAGGTATTCTTTTGTGTGTGTTGATGATTTCTCACGTTATTCATGGGTCTTTTTACGTGAAAAGTTGACACTTTTGAGTTTTTCAAGAAGTTCTATAAAAGGTGTGTAAGTTGTCTTTGCATGAACATCTCTACAGAATAAGGTCGGATCATGGTAAGAATTTGAGAATTATTCTTTTTCATCTTTCTGTGATAGAAATGGAATATCTCATGAATTTTCCAGATCTAAAACCCCACAACACAATGGGGTGGCGAAATGAAAAATCGAACATTGCAAGAAATGGCAAAGGTGATGTTTGTTCTAAAAATTTGACAAAACGCTTTTGGTGAGGCCTTAAACATCGCATGTCACATCTCAAATAGAGTTTATTTGAGGATGGGTAGTACTATGACTCCTTATGAAATCTTTTTGGAAAAGAAACCCAACCTTAAGTATTTTCATGTCTTTGGTTGTGTGTGTTATGTTTTGAATGATAGAGATCGCCTTGCAAAGTTTGATTCAAAAAGTGACAAATGTCTATTCTTGGGTTATTCATCCGATAGTCATGCATATAGGGTATACAATCTTCGTACAAGGATCATGAAAGAATGTGTGAATGTTGTATTTGATGATCTTTCTAGTCTTGCAGAAACATTGAACAGACAATTTTGATTACTTGATGGATATGTCATGAGCTCAACAATCGAATGTGTACGCAGGTTGTACCAAGTGATACAACATCTCAAAGCACATCTTCGCAAACCGAATTGGCTATTAATACAGATGTCGTCGAAGATGTTGTCCCGATGTCATAACATCTCGCTAGCACATCCGGCTCTACAAAATGAATGAAAATAATTTCGATCCTCATATTGAAGCAAACTTAGAAGGACTTGACTTAATCACCAATGAAAGACAAGATCCCCCAAGTAAAATTCAAAAGAATCATCCAATCTCTCAAGTCATAGGTGAGGTATCCAAGGCATAAAAACAAGAAGAAAAGAAAGGGTAAATTATCGAGATATGGTAAGACTAGTTTGTTTGTCTTCTACTTGCCGATGGTAAGCAATTCTCGATGTGTTTCAAATTTTGAGTCCAAGAATGTGTTTGATGCTTTGGAAAATGATCTTTGGATTAATTATATGCATGAAAATTTTGATCGATTCACTAGAAAAGAAAAGGATTTTCTTTGTGATATTTTAACCATTTATTGTGATAACTCTAGTGCGATTGATATATCAAAAATCCAGTTCAACATTCTCGCACTAAACACATTGACATTAGAAACCACTTTATTCGAGATTTGGTTGAGAAAAATATTGTTCGCATTGAGCATATTAGTCGAAAATCGGTTAGCGAGACATATTCACCAAAGCTTTAGATGTTGAGAGGTTTTCAAATCATGGAAATCTCTTCCTCATGTGTTCTCTAATGTGTTCAACAAAATGTTACAAAGATTGCACACATCACCTTTGTAACATCCGCACACACCGCATATTTTCTCTCCTCTCTTTTATTCTCTTTTTTCTTTTTTTAGACATCCCGCATTATAGGATCATATTTGCATGTCCGGAACAATCTGTTGTGGTTTTGAACTAGTGACTATTGGATTTCACTTGGAAAACGATGTGAGTTGATCTTTCCAAATGCGTATTTTATTCTTGTTATTTTCCCATTGATGAGAAAAAAAAATGCGATCATGGCTGAGAGGCCTTTGAGGGAAACACTACCTACCCTCTCGTGTGAAAGCTATTCCTCAGACCAATTTTTACATATGTTTAAAGTGTTTAAAGAGGCATGATCAATGTGAGAAAGAGCTACCTTTGGACTAGTGTGAAAGCTACCCACTCAAGCAAATCATGTTTCTCTCAAGAAAAACTCGAAAATTCCTTATCTTTGGGTACTGGATGGCAATTCATTGAATGCAGCGAGTACAGTGCCTTTCAAAATGTTGCAACATTTGAAACAACAACAAATTAATATCCATTTATACCTTGTGTGCATTTTTTTATTTTTTTTTATTTTTTTGTCTAGGCATTTTTGTTAGGTTGCATGCTTGGTGATTTTTGAATCGATGATTTTTGGTAATAATAGAAGATATGTGATATTTATTTTTCTCTCTCTAAAATCTTGTATTTCTTGGTATCCTATGAAAAGTGGAGTTGTGTGCATTATGGAGACTTGGGAGATTGATTGAAATCTTGCCATAGTTATCTATATCTTTGGTTAATTTTCTCCCAAATTATTAGGATTCTATCTCCATGTTGTTTGGAATCCTCATTTGGAAAATTTTTGACTTTTATTTGTCTTGATCACAATTTTTGATTCGTTCTTCAAAATTTTCAAAGATTTACGATCCTTTATTCTCTTCATTATATTAAATGTGAATTGATCTTTTTAGTGTCCAAGTCGGGGAGTATACACGATTTGATTACCTATGTTTTCTGGACAAAAAGGGGGAGAAAAAGCTTGTGGATATTTTGATTGATGACTGATGATTGTTTGAACATGTTGATTGATCTTGATTATAATACTTTCAATTTAGGGGAGTTCTCTGGATTTGAGTATGATATTAAGAATTGTGGTTGATTTTGCTCCGATATCTATATCTTGTTTTTGTTGTATTATTTTCTCGATTAATCTGCAGTGTTACGAAAAATGTTATGACATTTTTAGTCACATTCGACTAACATTTGAAATAGAGGATATCTATATCTTGTTTTTGTTGTATTATTTTCGATTAATCTGCGGGTGTTACGAAAAAATGTTATGACATTTTTTTGTCACATTCTCACTAACATTTGAAATAGAGGATTTTTAATTTAGAGGGAGTTTTTACCGTGATTTATTCTCAAGTTTTGGATTGATTGGTTTTGTCCAAAAAGGCAAAAAGGGGGAGATTGTTAGGAATTTTAATTCCTCCGATTTTTTTTTTTATAAAATATGTTTAGAAGTTTTGCCTTTCTAGACTTATTTCCAAACGTAGTTTTAATGAATTTGGGAAAGATTTATTTTAGATTCCTACTTACAATAGGATTCGGATTTCTAGTTGTATTAGATTCCTTTTAGATATTATCCGATTTCCTAACTTATAGAATCCTACTCCTTCTATATTTGTGTTTTTCCTTGTTTCCATGTGCTTGTAGGATTCTTGGACATCAGGACTCAACCCCTATATAAAGAGAGGATCGGCCATCGCTTATTCCTACACCTTGACACACGAAATTGAGAGAGAAATACGAGAGAGATTCGTTCATAGAAGCGAAGAAGACGCCCGAGCTTAAAAAGAAGAATCTTGACGCAGATGTTATTCGAAGTGTCGCCGCCATCCGAATAACATCGAGAATAACATTGATCCACCCATTGACGCCTTGTTGTGTTTTTCGTCCATATAAGTGTATCTTTGAGCGTTTACGAGTTCATACACTTGTTTTGTTGGGCGAAATGTTTCAAAGCTAAGATCTACTCGACAGAGTTTGTTTTACTAAACTAGTTGATACATTGAGATTTGAGTTGTAATCCGTACATATTCAACTAGTGATTTCGTCATAATTGACACTTTTACAAGTTATTTATAACTTGTAGATAAATTTTTACTTCGTGTGTTCTTTTTCCACGCATGTTCCGTAAAGTGTTACAACATCCGAGTAACACTTTCTCGACATTTACTAAAAAAAAACGTTTTAGGACCTCAAAAACTTTCATTTAATTTGGGTTGAAATTTTGTTTTACTTATAGTATCTGTTTCATGGACAATGTCTGTGAGACCATCTCATATAAATTTATGCTTTTTGTTAGTTCCTGCTCCGCACAAGTCCAGCTGTAATCTATATTGTAATCTGCATTCGATTATCAATGAAATCGAATTTTCTCGCACGAGTTGCGTTTCTTTCCTAGCTTAGTTGTACCTCGAAAGCACCTCCGGCGTGATTGTGACGTAACAGCCAGTTGTCGGGTTACATCTCGAGTTTAGGCGGAAGTAGTCGTGAGTGAGCGACTACTAGCCGCACGGTGCCCCTTTTCTCGTACACTTTAAAAGGTGCCCCGTGACAGGTGGGAATTCTAAAGGGATCCAAGTTGATATGATGTATATTTATTTGGGCCCGCTTCACACTCGAGCAGATTTGGGCCGGATGGATCTTGAATTAGATATCCAATTTTTTTCACGGATCAATTTGAAAGTGGATGATACATTAGGTTGGTTGGGTGGTGTTCAACCAAGACATTCCAATGTCTAAATTTAACAAGTCAAATTCCATTTAATTTTTATTGTGTTGTGTCTTGAGTACTTACAAGGTGAAGATCACGTGAGTTGTAGACCCAACATTCATCGGATTCGTATAGGGATGTTGGGGCGAGAAATTTACCCCATTGAGAAAACCCGATCTCCAATGTTCGTTCCGCCTTTATGCCCCGCAAAACAACAAGTGAGAAGGGGGCCGGAGGGTTTTTCCTCGCACCTCTCCGACGCTCAAGTCGGGATCGTTCTCAAGAGAATAATTAAATAATTCATGTGTAGAGGTAATGTAGAAGAAAGAGGATAGAATACTCCCTTTATATAAGATTCTACCAAGTAGAGCCTAATAGAGTCCATATTCGTATTTGGTTCCATTTCTAATATTGAGGCCCAAATTCTATTGATCCATTCAATAGGGTCAATTTAGGCCGTATCAATTAGTCCCCCACTTGTTGTTCACAAAGTGAATTGCAAGAGTAGAATTGTTTCTCATATCATATATTAATAAGTGTTCAAAATCACCATCCATTTCGGTTTTCCACGCTGTGGCTACGAGGGTATTCGACCTCACTAACCCAACTCTCATTTGTCAAAAACTAGACAAGCTTTATAGATCAATCAAGTATATATAGGAGATCATGGGTTGGCAAGTCCCCCAAATCAAGACCGATAAATAATTTGTACTAATCAAGTTCATAAAAGATTGTGCTCACAATAATTGGACTATTCAAGAAATTCAAGTTGTAATGTGGCTAATAAATAATTTAAGTTATATATAATCACCAAATGTGTCAACAAATCAAGGCATCATCAAAGGACTCACAAACAATAGCTACTAAAAATGCTTAATTTATCGAGAAATCGACTCATCAATGGGTTAATGTTAAATCACAATCAATAAACCAGGGAATTGAGTGTAGCTCGATTGGTTTGAGCATTTGTAAACCAGGCTATTGACTTGGGATCAAATCCCACCCGTCTACCTATCATGACTTTGTATATGTACTCAAAAAAAATCGAGAAACCTTCTAGAAAAAATAATGTATAATCGATATGTTGGTATAAATCAAGCCATACTCTTGTTAATTGACAAGTGAATCGGTATTTTTCCACAATTTGGAGATATCAATTTTGTGAATATGTATTTTTTTCACAATTTGCGATATCAATTTTTGGTTCAAAGCAAACTAAACTAATTAGTCCCCCACTTTGTAGTTTATAATATCATGAACTATAATAGTAGAGTCATTCTCATCTTTGTCGAATCATGACTTATCTCGATTGAAGTTCCTAACATCGAAGTGTTACTTAATAAGGAATCATATGCCATCAAATTCGTTAAGCGGCAACCGCCCATCAATGTTTGGAGGTGGCTCCGAGCTTATTACTTCTTGTCGGGGGTAGTCGCCCATCAAAGGTCATCCGCCCACTCAAAGTCGTTCAAACTAGAAATGGCTCGTCTGGCCCGGCCCGGCCGCATACAAACCAGGGCGAGTTCGGGACAGTTCCATCGCCCGTAAATAAGTTCATCAACCCCACTCGAAAGTCGTTCAAACCAGAAATGGCTCGTCGGCCCGACTTTGAAGCCGTTCAAACCAGGCGAGTTCGGGATAGTTCCATCGCCCGCAAATAAGTTCATCCGCCCCGGCTTTGAAAGTTCAAACCAGAAATGACTCGTCCTGGCCCGGCCAAGCCGTTCAAACCAGGCGAGTTCGAGATACCCATCGCCCGTAAATAAGTTCATCCGCCCACTTAAGTCGTTCAAACCAGAAATGGCTCGTCTGGCCCGGCTTGGCCGTTCAAACCAGGCGAGTTCTTCAAGAAATCCATGCCATAATCAAAGCTAATAAACCAAGAAATCCATATGGTGTTAAGAAATGACATCCGCCAAAAATCAATAAGGCCTTCAAGAAATCCATAAGATTATAAATATCGATCGTGTTCATCAATTTGTAAAGAAATCCCCTTCATCTCCATAAGCTCATAAATAGTGTCTTCTTAGAATGGACTCAAGAAATCCAAATTATTATCAAATTAATAAGTGGGATTTGCTTCAATCATAAATGTGTCAAGAAATCTAACTCGATCAACGAGCTCATCAATAAATCCACTTCATCTCCAATATGCTCATAAATAGTTCCGCTCATAATAAATAATTTGTCAAGAAATCCAACCCGTTATCCGCGGCAAATGAATAATAGAATGCTCTTCACAAAATCCAAAAATGGAAGCTATTTATAATCAATGAACAATTCAACAATTCCAACCTGGAATAATATCTTATTTATAATAGTTGTTTCAAATCACTAATTTGTAAGGAATCCAACTCAATCAAGGGTTGGAAAACATGCTCATAATAAATTTATCAAGAAATCAAACATGCTCAAGAAAATTGAGGCTCTTAATAGAATAAAAAATCCATGTCTCGATTTTCTAATAATGTATGATTTCAATCATTGTAAAGAAATATACCCATTTGCTAAATGGCGGCTTTGGAAAATCAAACTCAAAGAATGGGCCGTTAGATAATATCTCCGCGAGCCCTTCTATTTATCGAATAATAGACTTGAGTTGAAACAACCCTTAATCCATTCGTTAGCAAAGACATTAATTTAGATAAATAAAGGATAATGAATCATCATTGTGATAATATCTCATGTAATGCATTTCGGTCTTAATCTATCAAAATGGATTTATTCATAGTAGGCGGATATGATTTAAATAAGTTTGCCTTGATATTTAGATTCCTCCAAACACCTCAAAAGGGGTCATCATTTATGCAAAACTTTAACAATTTCTAATCATACTAGCACAAACATTGCATCAAAGAGAACTTTCAAAATCCAGTAATCTATTAAAGCAAGGCTCAAACCAATTTGAATATCCTTATCAGGATATGCTTACAATGTTTCAAAAGCAAGAAAGCAAATCCACCGTAATAATAAAAAACAGATTGAATTAACCAGCAAAGTAACAAACGTATTCCACTAAATAGTGCAGTGTCTTGAGCAAAATAATATTCTGGAAAGCATCATTTTAAATAAGGAATCATTTGAAAAACCAAAAATTATTGGATGCAAAAGACTAAAATAATAGCACAATGTCAAATGAATTCAAGTTAAGAGCACTTAGAGAAGTTCCTGCTTAGAAATTCATTTCCTTATGTTGTGGGATTTAAATGTGCTCAAAAGTGTAGATCATACTACTAGAAAGAACATCTATTAAACCAAATTCCAAGTACTCAAAATAGGGGTGAAGCCTGATGATATGATAATCTTCCAGATCCGATGTATCTCTCAAGTATGAACGACTCCAAACTACACTGTCATAGCATCTGGATAGATTTCAATTTATGGTCTTTTATTCAATGTTGAATTGAACCAGTATAAGCCAACTTTAGGCTGCAAGATTTTATCTACATGATGTATCTCGAGCTTGCAAGATTCATGCCATAACATCAATAGAGATTCAAAACAAGATTATTTTAGCTCTGATGAGTACCACTTAATCAATGCAAGATGAATAGAAATAACTTTTTCATATCCATATTTACAGAATAAAAACAGAAAACTTATCTTGGATATTGGTGACTTCATATCTCAATAATGATGATGAGGTATCGCTCCACATATTAGTACTCATGCTGGACACAATTTTCGAGTGGGCTACTGCATTTCGTCAATGAGAATCATCGGTATTTATAGACAATAGGTGTGTTTCGCGCACAGACAGCGAGCCGATGGGTTTAAGGGCGGTATGCTCCTACGGGGTTTCGGGGTGAAGCCACCTAAAGGTATTCTCTTTGATATTGGATTTGTTGAAAGTTATTGTAGCTTATCCACACTCCTAGCTTTTCTTTTCCTTTTTCACTTAGGCATATCATCAAACAGCCTTAGAGCTTTGTGTAATACCATCCATCTGCCCTACTTAAGCACAACATCAAATACCTTGAGGGCATTGCACAACTCTATTACTTAAACAAAACTTCAGATACTTTGTCTTTCAGGAAAAACATCAAGCATGTCTTAGGTGCTGCATTCCTCCTCTTCTTTTTTTTTCGTCCGTGTTCTCGTTCTCCTTCCCCTACCAAAGACTTAGAGTCGGATTTCACAGCCATTTACATATCTGAATTTTTTTCTTTGCCTTTTACGCTTGAATCTTGAAATAGCATCACAATTCAGCTAATTGACATAGAAAAGTAATGAGCAGACAAAAAGATACATATGCAACCTTATGTGCTGAATATTTTCAAAGTTTAGAGAGCTCAGATTGTAACCCAATTTTATGGTTGAAAACAGAAATTGCATTTCACTCAAAACTCAAATTACACATGTTTTATCGATTTTCTAAATCTAAGTTATTGATTTTTTCCAAGCTAATGATCTTACCATTGAAATTCACAAGGCAGTGGTTTAAGAAAACCCAGATTTCACTGGATTTCGACTTTATTCTACTAAAAAGTTTTTCCTATTCTGAAAAATAGTGGTGTTAATCACCATTGAAGGTTGAAAACAACCAGTTATTAAAATCGAGATAAATTAAAATGATCTCACCCAAGTTTGGTTTCTGGTTTTCTCGTTCTCACGTCTCAACTCAATTTTCCCACAGACGGCGCCAATTATTGGGGCGAAAATTTACCCCATTGAGAAAACCCGATCTCCAACGTTCGTTCCCGCCTGACGCCTACAAAACAACAAGGAGAAAGGGGGCCGGAGGGTTTTTTTGCAAGCGCACCTCTCCGACGCCAAGTCGGGATCGTTCTCAAGAGAAATAATTAAATAATTCATGTGTAGAGAGTAATGTAGAAGAGAATATGATAGAATCACTCCCTTTATATAAGATTCTACCAAGTAGAGCGCAATAAAGTCTATATTTCGTATTTGGGCTCATTTCTAATATTGGGGTGTAAAAGATTCATATTGAGGCCAAATTTATCGATCCAATTCAATAGGGCCAATTTAGGTCAGTATCGAGGAGATCCCAAGTGTTATCATGTCAAAAGATCTAACATGGTTACATGGTGCTCTCGAACTAGACCCGGTTTTTTTTATTGGGGTGTAAAAGATTCATATTACTCATTATCAGAGAATAATGTGATGTAGGTATGTGATTTGTCTAGTGTTATTATATATTTTTTTTTATTTTGATCGATTAGATATGTATGAATTTTAAAAATATTTTTGTTTTACATTTGTATATATTGTTTGCGATGTTTGGTTTTTCTGAAAATCAATCAAAATAACGAGACATAATAATAAAGTAGATGCAAGAATTAGATTTTCTCTCCGCAAATGAAATTGCATCGTACAAACGTGCTAACGATTTTAGGCAATTGTCTATAAGATACAACGACTTTCCGAATTAAGTAAACAACAGTTACAAAACTTAAGTTACTACTTACTATCGAACACAAAGTGTTTCAGAACTTTTGAATACAGAAGGAAAAATTAGACAATATGCAGAATATTGCAATTAAATGGGGTAAAGAAAATGGTCAGCATGGGGGTTCTATTTATAGAATTTCGGGTGCCCCTTCAGACTAGGTGCAACCCTTGGTCCGAAGCAATGTAGACTGTCAGATCGATCGCGTCTTTTACTAACCACGATCCAGTAGTCCTGATTGCACCCCTCTGAAGGTTCACAACTCTTAGCATGTACTCCTATATTAGACATATGTCTCCAGTTATGGCGCCTAGTCAGCATCCTACGAACAGGCCTCCACTAGCCACATGGCACCATCTGGATGATTCTGCCAAGTCACTGCCATGTGAGTTGTCCTGCCACGTCACTGGAACACTGATTCAATTTCTCAAAAGATTAAGGCTCATTGCAACGATGCCACGTGCGTCTCTAAAGCGCCCAATACAACTAACTGCACGTGCACGGGCTCGGGCAGTGCTCTGCACCATCCATACTATTGGTGAAATTCTATATAAGGAAGCCAAACTTTCTCCTTGTTTTTAATGTGGGATGTGACTCTTCACATTTTCACCCTTTCTATTTCTATATAAAAGTGCATTTAAGTGGTTTATTATTTTATGCATTAATTTCTCATTTACCCAAAATTAATTTTGGGAAAAATTAAATGTCAGTCTCATCCACCCACAACGTAGATTATGATTGATCCGACATGAAATAGGTCGAGCTGGAGAATGGGTTTTGGTAGTCAAAGTCCAACTCCAGACCCATCGAGAATTACTTCTTATGGCCCAGTTTCTAGAAGCTCGTAGTGCTCGGGATTGGTATGCAAGCTCGGTATATCTTAGAGTGTAATTTAAATTCGTCAGATTAAGATAAGATTTTGCAACAAATGTCTGACAGCTTCTCCTTAACCGTTTCTAGAAAATACGGAAACCCTAACGGTAAGCCTTATAAATAGTCAGTCACCATGTATGGCCAAGGCTAATGCATTTTTATTATTCCATAAGACATTTGAGTACTTTCTATCTTCTTTGGGATAAATTCTGACTTGAGCGTCGGAGAGGGTACGCTTAAAAAATCCTCCGGCCCCCTTTCTCGTGCGGGTGTTCGGTAGAGCGGAGAAGCTCGATCAGTGCAGTGGAGTTCATCATCATAGCCGTCGGACATTTTTGGGTATCACCAATTTGGCGCCATCTGTGGGAAATTTTGAGCTAAGGTGTGAGGTTTCAAGGGCGATTATGGAGGGTCTGCGGAGGAATTTGACAGAGGATCAACAAAGACTCCCATGGTTGATACACCAGGGAGTGACTCAGGAGAGGGGTGTGCATCCACCACCACCTCCGGTGGAGGATCCACATTAGGAAAATCCAGGAGTAACTCAGGGTGGCTCTGTCCCATTATCCTCGGCGGGGGCAGGGATATTGGGACCCATGTTTTTTGAACAGTTGGGTAATTTTATTCTTTGGCGGTGGAGCAAAGCTATGGAGCGGAGGTTGAGCCACTTGGTGCCGCCACCACGTCCTGTCACCACCCCGGAAGCTAGAAATCCAGAGGAGGTGATAGAGGGCGAGCTCGGTGGTGGAGAGGAGCACTCATCTCGTGCTATGAAGCATACTACCACGGACGATCCTGGATTGGTCCGAGCAGCGAGATGAATGACCTCCTCGAGGAGGAAGTGAGGAGATGCGGAGGAGGGTAACAGGGGCCGCGAGCCTTTGTTCCTCGAGTTTGGAGAGGACACCGTTCATGGAGAGAAGTGATGGGCGACGAGTTGCCAATTTCCTCTGAGCTCGAGTTTTGAGTATGACGGCACGACGGACCCGTGGGATCATCTTTGTCGGTTTGAAAATGCGGCGCTGCTACATAGGTTCTCAGACGGAGTAATGTGCAGGGTGTTCCCGACAACTCTCACCAAATCGGCGCAGCAATGGTTCTCCCAACTTCCCCCGAATTCAATAAGGAATTTCGATGAATTGATTCGATGTTTATACATCAGTTCACTAGTGCGGGAAAGTATCGAGAAGGCCCCTTTGACACTCGCTTCGATGATCAAACGTAAGGATGGAGAAGGGGGGAGTTACATCCGGCGCTTCACAAAGAAAGGAGGTACCCTCAGCTAGTCCAGAGATTTTGACGAATGCATTGGCCCATGGATTGAGGGATGGAGAATTTTTCGATTCTTTGGTGATTGAGCTGGCCAAAACATTTGATGAGCTGTTGGCTAGGGCGGAGAGGTACATTAATTTGGAAGAAGCTAGGAAGATGAAGAAGGAAGAAAGGGAGTAAAAGGAGAGATAAGGTGGAGGACAAGGAGGATAAAACGCCCCGAAAGAAATCAAATGTGGAGGTGTCGGGGGATGCCTAGATTTGAAAATTACACTCCGTTGGTGGCTTCTCAAGGAGAGGTGTTCTCGGAATCGAGAGGCACCCGACTTGAGGTGGCGAGGACATATTCGAGAGGTTCCCGGGAAGGAGAAGAGTAATGAGTTTTGTCATTTTCACAATGAATATGGGCACACCACAGAAAGCGAGTGCACCCACTTGAAAGATGAAATCGAAAGAATGATCCTGGCGGGACACTTGAAGGAATTTGTATATGTGGATAAGAGAGATCGAAGGGTAGTTACCTGGAGGGGTCAAGGTAATTACCAGCAGAGGCGGATCTAGAGAAAAAGCCGGAGGAGGAGAAGAATCTTCCCCTCCACCGCCGAGGAGGAGTTATTGGATGGTTATTGGGAGACCGTCGGAGGGATTCTCGGAGGCTAGAAAGAGTTATGTCAAGCGCGGTGGGACCAAATATCCATTTGGGCCACAAGATAGGAGAGAGAGACATTGTGACTCCACATAGCGATGCCCTTGTAATTACGGCAACAATTGCAAACTATGATGTGCAAAGGGTGTTTGTGGATACATGTAGTTCAAATTGATATACTTTTTTATGAATGCTATAAACAAATGGACTTGCGGTGGAATTGGAAATGGTGGATACTTCCCTGGTTGGCTTTGCGGGGGAACTATTCGGCCCGTTTTGGGGATGGTTACTTTGCCGTGTCCTTGGGTAAAGAGCCATTCGGGAAGATGAGGATGGTGAGATTTTTGGTGGTGGATGCCCCTTCGTCATACAATGTGATGATTGGGAGGCCAACTCAACGCGTTTCAAGTTGTGGTCTCAGATATCATCTAAAGATCAAATTCCCGATGGATGACCAGGTGGGCGAAGTAGAGGGGATCGGCACACATCTCACGAGGGTTGTATGTGGAGAGCCTTCTGGATGGGTGAGAGCTCACGATGATGGGAAGGGAAAGAAAAATCATTAAGTTGGATGAGGATCCGGTGGAACATGTACAAACCGAATGAGGAGTTGATGTGGGTGGATTTGGTACCGGAGAGCCAGGTAAAGCCAAGATAGGAAAAAATTTGGCGGTGATCTTAAAAAAATGGTGGAGTTCTTGAGAAACAATGCCGATGTATTTGCCTGGTTGGCTAACGATCTAGTGGGGATAGATCCGAGCATTCTGAACATAGACTCAACGTAAACCCTTCATACAAGCCAAGATGTCTGAAGAAAAGGAACTTTGGTCCAAAGAAGGGCGCGATTATTCGAGCGGAGGTGACGAGAATTCTTGAGTAAGGGGCATATTAGTGAAATCCGATTGCTCGAATGGTTATCTAACACTTTGTTGATAAGGGTCTTTTTATGCATGTTTTATGTGTATATTTGAGTAAAAATTGAGTTATTTTGTTGTTAGTTTCATTAGTTTTTTATTGTATATTGTTCATACTATTTTGTGAGGTGTTTTTATTGGTGTAGATTGACCATTCGGGGCTAATTTTGGTGAATTTTGGACCATGGATTCATGTCAAAACATACCGGGGTTTAAGGATGCAAAACGTTTGAAATCCCAAGCCAAACGCGTCATTTAAAGGGCCTTTTTGGTCCAACACGGGCAGTGTGTTGGGCAACACGGTTGTGTTCACGCCGGGAGCGAAAAACTCGAAAAATTACACAAAACAGCCGACACGGCCAGGCCGTGTTCCACAATACTGATCGTGTCGAGACACTACCTGGCCGTGTTGGGAAGCACGACCATGTTATCCTCGACTTCCCGCACAATTAAACAAGATTTGCCGACCGTTTTTGGGCGACATGGGCGTGTTCGGATCACTTTCAACATCAATTTCTCGGTGGAATTTGTTAAAAAGTCATCTACCAACCTTTTTGACAACTTTTGAGCACATTTACACCTCATTTTGTTGCACTAATTCCTTACTTTCCCACATGATCACATGGAAATAATGATCTTAACAACTCAACTCATAAAGTTGAGCATTAAACTATCAAAAGATAAAATTATTAAGGAATATTTTCTCCAAAATAATGTCTATAAAGGCCAAGAGTGTGAGTTGAAGAATTCATTCATTGATATACATAGAAATCAGATTTTAGAGATGAAAGTTCATATTTTGGAGAGGAGAAACACATATTGTGGTGAGGAAGAGAGTTAGAAGGCTTGGATCACCATGGAGAGGCGCTAAGGCACAAGGATTGAAGATCGCTCGGAGAAGAAGATGAGCTCCACCACTTCATCATCATACTTCCAACAGGGGAGTCATATGTTGGTTTTGGAAGTTTTAACTTCAAGTATTCATGTTGATTTCGAAAGAAACTTCTTTATATTGTTGTTTTCATTCTCAAATCCATCATGAGTTAAATCGGTAGTGTTTGAATGTGATGAACCCTAGAACTTATTTGTGATTATTGGTTTGAATGTTTTAATATATTTTCTTATGCTTTTATGCGAGTCACTTATGTTATGCTTGTTTATTCGAATTGGTATATGCGCAATATTGATTTGAAGTTTATTTTTCACCGGAAATCGAGAGATTCATGGTGAAATAGAACCAACATAAGTGAAAGGAGTTGCATGCAATCCTAGATATAGACGACATAAATCTTCCTGATTAGGGTCAAACCTAATATGGGAATTCACAAATCGTTAATGCAATCTTGGGGTTTTAACTAGAAAGAGATTTCAGATTAATCAAATTGAGATTAGGAGTTTTTCGCCTTGAGAAAGGGTTTAACTTAATTTAGGAATGCCTACGGTCCATGAAGCATGAAAATATGTTAAGGATGGTTAAAACTTAAGGGTTATGGTTGTATTCATTTTGGTAAAATCACAAAAGACGCTCTAGAGGATTCATATTCAAGCATATTTATATCCATCATCTTCCAATCCGAGTGTATCTAATATCCTTCGTGTTCTTAGTTGCCTCTTCCACTTTTATTTGCTTTCGTTTTATTTTTATTTTGCAACTTGGCAAATTTGTAGGCTAGATAATAAAAAGATGGTAATTACTAGTACTCATAGTCCTCGTGGGAATGACACTGATACTCGCTTAGCTTTGCTATAAATGATAGGTGCACTTGCCTGGCCGTTTTAGGAGTAGCTTCCGAGCCATCAAGTTTTGGCGCCGTTAAAGTGGATTGTGATATTAGGAACACCTTATTTTTATTAATCTAGTCATTTTTTTCTTTAATTGTTTTCCTTGTTTGGGCGAATGTGAAACTCGTCGCGAACAGGAACTTTACTTGGTAATATTGTGACCAAATCGCACGACAAATCTCCACAATAAGGGTGATGTAGTCGGTATAAGACTATAAAGAAAGCGGCCACCGAAGAGGCAACCCGATAGTTCATTGTTTTCTATTTTTTTATTGAGTCATAGGTTGTTAAAAAGTCATGAGTCAATAATTGGATATTTTGGTGGGTGTTGGTATCACCTCTATCTTACTTGAGCAAATTTGAGCTTTCACGGTATTCGAGTTTTTGTTGCAAATTCTTATTAGGTGTGCATATGCCCGTGAAGACCCTAGATTGAACAACCCAATGATCTCTCCAAATCAATTTCACTCTCACAGTAAGGTCGTTTCTTTCTTTTTTTTTCTTTTCTTTTTAGTTTTTTGTTTTTTGTGTGTTTTTGTTTGTATGTTCATCTCTTTTTTTTTCATTGTGGACAATGTGAATCTTAAAGTTGGAGGTGGATGTGATTGCATGCTTGTTAGAATTTTTCTTTGGAATGCTTGAATGCTTGTTTGTGTGAGATGTGATTTTTTTTTTTAACAAATTGAATGTTTGCTAGTCAATAAGTTGGCTCAATTATACCTATATTAACTTGTTAATTTGTATTTTCAATGTGAAGCAATTGATTGTTTAGGATAGATTGACGTGCATGTAGGCTAAGTTTTGATGAGATCTCCAACACCATAAATGCTTGATGTGTTAAGGCATATACGACGATACCTAGCGCTATGAATGTCCGAGAACTCATGATTTAGTAGTGGTTAACTAGTTGTTAAAAAAAAGAGAAAAAAAAAATGAAAAAAAAAAAAGAAAAAAAAACGGACTAATCGAGGTTATACTCCTCTATTTGTTGTTGCTTAGTAACTAGGAGCATTCATGAGCCCCATGTTTGTCTTTTTTACGTAAAACGGCGACACAAATATGAGTATGGGAAACCACCCTTGAGTGTTTGAACAGAAATTCAAAATATAAACCTAGTGGAAGCTTGCCTCAGGAGGTCCCCAAAAAAAAAAGAACGAAAAAAAAAAGAGAGAATGAATATTCCTTGACTTCTCATTCCAATAAAGTTCAAGAAGCTGGTTATATGACTAGTAGGCTAACTACAATGATCTATTGAATTCTTGTATTTTCATGGCGTTATTGAATTGAAGTTATTCATAACTATCAATATTTGTGGAGTGATGATTTCAAGTCTGAATAATGTCTGTTGATATTACGGTCTTTCTTGATAGTGTTTGAATGTAATGAACTCTAGAATGGATTTGTGATTAAGGTGTGTATGTTTTTTTATAAAATTCTCATGTCTTGTGTGATTCACTTATATCATGCTTATTTCATTCAAGTTAATATTTCTGGTATATTAATTTGATATCTATTATTCATCGGTAATCGAGAGATTTATGGTGAAAAAGAACTTGTATAAGTGAAAAGAGTTGCATGCAATCCTAGATATAAGACGACATAAATCTTCCGGATTAGGGTCAAACCTAATATGGGAATTCACAAATCGTTATAATGCATTCTTGGGGTTTTAACTAGAAAGAGATTTCATTAATCAACTTGAGATTAGGAGTTTTTCACCTTGATAAAGGGTTTAATAACTTAAATCGAATTTCTACGGTCCATAAAACATGAGATTTTATTAAAAGAGGTTGGTTTTTTGTAGGGTTTATGGTTGTATTTTTATCTTGTTGAATCACAAAAACATTCTAGAGGAATTTACATTCAAACACATTTCTAGCTCTTGATTTCTTATTCTACAATCTACTTTTAGTTGATCTTTTGTAAGTTGCAATTATTTCAAATTCCTTATTTTTCATTTTTCACTTTTAACAACAAAAACTCTGAAAACTGCTAGATTAGATAACAAAAAGACGGTAACTATTAGTACTTACAATTCTCGTGGGAATGACACTTGTACTCAATAATCTATACTATAAAACGATAGGTGCACTTGCCTACGGCTTTAAAGGTAGCTTAACACTGTCTTGGTCCCGAAAACTCAAGATGATTGGAGGATGTGTATAGACTTTAGGGATTTGAACTGAGCGTGCCCTAAAGACTATTACCCACTCCCGAGAATAGATCAGTTGGTTGACTCTACCTCGGGATGCGAGATGCTTAGTATGATGGATGCCTCTCAAGGCTACCACCAGATCCGGTTGGCAGAAGAAGATCAGAAGAGGGTGAGCTTCACCACCTCTTTTGGTACCTATTGTTACGTTGTGATGCCCTTTGGTCTAAAAAACGCGGGGGCAACATACCAAAGATTGGTGGACAAGATGTTTAGTGACCAGATTGGGAGGAATATGGAAGTCTATGTCGATGACATGTTGGTTAAAAGTGCGAAGGCCGTGGACCATGTGAAGGACCTGACAGAAACATTCGATACGCTGAGGAAATAAAAGATGAAACTTAATCCCAAGAAATGCGCTTTCGGGGTGAAATCGGGAAAATTTTTGGGATACATGGTAACAGAAAAAGGAATTGAAGCTAATCCGGAGAAAGTAAGGGCTATACGAGAGGATAGTTGCTCTCAACCGATTTATCTCGAGGTCGGCAGAGAGAGCCTACCCTTCTTTAAAGTGTTAAAGAAAATTTAAGGCTAAAAGATTTGCTTGGATGAAGAATGTCGAAAGCGTTTAGGAGTCAAGGATTACTTGGCCGAATCGATCGACTAAGCCAATACCTGGGAGCCGTTGTATCTCTATATTTCGGTAGAGAGCAAGGGGTTAGTAGACGGTATTGATAAGAGAGGAAAACTTCGGTACAAATGCCGAGTATTATGTGAGCAAGGTTTAAGGAACGCAGAGGTAAAATATGCAGAGATTGAGAAGGCTAGCTTGGCCTTGATGATAACAAATGGAGATTGAGGCCATATTTTTTGTCACATAAAGTGATTGTGCGTACAAACTTACCGGGCGTGTGATGAGTAAACCCGGTGTCGGGAAGGTTGGTGAAATGGGCTATTGAATTGAGCGAGTATGATGTAGAGTTTTGAGCGAACTTCCATCAAGGCTTATGCCTTAGCGGATTTCGTCGCAGAATTAACGAAGGATGTGCCCGGGAGGAACATGGATACTATTCGTGGATGGATCCATGGGTAGCATGGGATCGCAGTAGGTATTGTATTGATCAATCCGAGGGGTGAAGAGTAGTTTCCCGCTGTGAGGTTGGATTTCAAGTTGTCCAATAATGAGGCAGAGTACGAGGCCTTTTGCGAGGAATCAATATGGCAATAAGTATGGGAGCATCTAAGGTACTCATACATATAGATTCCCAATTAATGTACAAACAGGATAAGAGAGGAGTTCGAGATTCGGAAGAAAGGATGAAAAATTACGTGGAGAAATATAAGACACCTGGAAGAAAGAAGTCAAGGAAATTGAGGTCCGCCCATACCGAGGAGGAAAATGCAAAGGCTGATTTTTTTATCTAAAATTGCGAGTTCGGCTGCGGGGGGTTGCGACAGAAATATTTCTCTAGTGATAGATCGGGATACGGTTCTGAGTTTGGAGATCGGAGAAATACAGGAAAATGAAGATTGGAGAATTCCAATCCTAGCATATCTGAAAGAAGGAGTGTTGCCAAAAGATAGAAAGCGAAGAATTCGGGTAAAAATACTGCGACTCACTTTTTGTATCTTGGGAGAATTGTTGTACAAAAAGGGGTTTAGTGCGCCGCTTTTGAGATGCGTAAGTTACAAGGAAGGAGAGTATGTTCTGAAGGAAATACATGAGGGATGTTGTGGAAATCACATGGGAGCCAGGACTTTGGCAAATAAAGTGCTAAGGCCGGATATTTTTGGCCGAGCTTAAGAAGAGATGCGGAGCTGATGGTGAAGCGATGTGAAAAGTGTCAAGTGCATGTGTCTTTCATACATAGGCACCTGTGGAACTCATGACTATGAGCTCGGCTTGCCCATTTGCTAGGTGGGGAATTGATATTGTAGGGCCTTTCCTCGTGCCTCGGACAAAGGAAATTTTTGATAGTGGCAATAGATTATTTTAGCAAATGGGTGGAGGCTGAACCATTGGCTAAGATAACCGAGGATCTTTGTTATGAAGTTTATTTGATATAGTATGCGAGTTCGGATACCCCGGTGATTGTTTCAGATAATGGAACACGCTTTAATGGAGCAAACACTCGAGAATGGTGCAAGGAAATGAAGATCAAAATGCAATTTCACCTCGATGGCCCACCCCGCAGCGAATGGGCGGTAGAGGTTACGAAATGCCAATTTTGGTACAAGGATCGAAGGCCGTGCTAGAAAGGTCGGGAGGGCCTGGGTCAAAGAATTAAGCTCGGTACTATGGGCATATAGAACGAATCCAAAAGCGGCAACATGCGAGACTCCTTTAGTTTGGTATATGGAATAGATGCAATCATACCAAATGAGATCGGGATGGAAACCCACCGTATTCAAAACTTTGAAGAAGAGCGAAATGAAATGAGAACTCGGGAGGCTTTAGATATGATCAATGAAAAGCGAGAGATGGCATTTTTACAAATGGAGCGAGCAAGGCCGAGTCCGAGCTAATTACAATAGCAAGGTGAACAAGAGGAGTTTCACCGGGACTTAGTGTTGAGGAAGGCGGATGCAACGAAAAATCGAGGAAAGTCGGAAGCTAATTGGGAGGACCCTCGAGTAATCAGCGATCTTTGGCGGTGGTGCTTATGAGTTGGAGAGAGTTAGATGGAAAGAAATTACCCTTTAGCATGGAACATTGTTAACTTGAAGAAGTACTATTCTTGAGGAAAAGAAGTTCGGTAGTGGACCCATGATGTCCACAAAAGTTTCTATTTTTATCCCGAATGTAATGAAGAAATGAATGAATGAAAAGTCCGCATTTTATCGACTAAAATCGTGTGGATATAGCAAAATTTTGATTCAGCACTTTCAACTCTTGGAAGTGAATAAATACCGAAATGAAGTGTTTAAAAAGGGTGGATACCCTAGAACTAAAACCAAGTAATTCTGGCTTGACCAGGAAATAGTCGAGAACTGTAATCCTTGAGGGGTAGACACCCACAAGTATTTTTAGCTTTGTCCCGAAGTGACTTGAAGCTAAAAATACTGCAGAAAAGGGAGCTTGAAAAATTGAAAATTTGTCCAAGTATTTTTAGCTTTGTCCCGAGTGACTTGAAGCTAAAAATACCAAAGAAACTTCGGCTTGAGCTTGAAAAATTGAAAATCTGTCCAAGTATTTTTAGCTTTGTCCCAAAGTGACTTGAAGCTAAAAATACCGCAGCCTCTACTCGAGCTTCAAAAATTGAAAATCTGGCCCAAGTATTTTTAGCTTTGTCCTCAAGTGACTTGAAGATAAAGATACCCGCATCTCGCTCCAGCCGAAAATTAAAAATTTGTCCAAGTATTTTTAGCTTTGTCCCCAAAGTGACTTGAAGCTAAAAATACTGCAGAAACTCTGAGCTTTGAAAAATTAAAAATTTGTCCAAGTATTTTAAGTTTTGCCTCACGGTGACTTGAAGCTAAAAATACCTGCACTCGGCTCGAGCTTGAAAAATTGAAAATCTGTCCAAATATTTTTAGATTTGTCCCCGGTGACTTGAAGCTAAAAATACCCGCAGATTGCCTCGAGCTTCAAAATTTAAAAATTTATCCAAGTATTTTTAGCTTTGTCCCCGGTGACTTGAAGCTAAAAATACCCGCTCAACTCGAGCTTCTAAAATTGAAAATAGAAAAAAAAAGAAGAACAAGAGGGTCGGTCAAAAGAAAAGTTCATTAAATATAAAAGTGAAAGTACATATGTTCAAAAGAAATGTAATCGCAATTACAAAAGCTAAGTAGGGGGTATCCTTAATGCCGTAGTCCGCTATTAATGGATAAAGGGGTTAGGGGAAAATTGATTTAAGGGAACTTGATACAATACGTAGAGTTCAATCATTAATGGATAAAGGGGAACTGAAGTCCACCATCGACCGCCTTTTAGAGAGAAAGGCTAGAAATCCCGGTGGAGGTCGGTTCGGCCTATCGTAAAAGCTAGGGAGAGCTAATCTAAAAGTTGAAGGAATATTTATGTTTTTACAAAGATACTTTAAATTCCTAGCAAACATAGTTGTTGCATTAAAGGCACTATATATAGGGGACATCGGGATAGTTGGTCTTATTTCGACATTGGAATAACTTCTATCGGAGATGGAGCCTGAACTTGCAGGGATATTAGAGGAAGAGTCCTCGGTATGTTGTGAAGCCGAGGGAGCAGCATTTTCAAAAGAAAGCTCTAGGTCGTCAACCCAGGCCGCAAAACGGCTTATTTTCGGGTCCGTAGAGGTACTCGTAGAAGAAAGATTTACAGGGGATGACATGATAGTGTACAAGTAATGAAAGAAAAAAAAGAAAATAGAGATTGGGAGTAAAAAGAAGGCTAAGAGAGTACCTAGATAGAAGGAGCAGACCTTAGAAAGGATGAGGAAGAATGATGGCTCGCTTTGAATCAAGCTTGGAATCACCGGAGAATATGTTGGAGAAACGTCGGAAATCGCTTGAGAGGAAAGTTGCAAAATTGTGAGAAAGAAGTGGAAGGCTCCTTTGTATAGAGAGAGCGTACGGCACAAGTCGAGGACACCTAATCTCGGCCGTTGGTAGCGTGGGAGATGTACGAGGATGAGGTTGTGTTGGGGCGAGTGACGGACGTCCCATCAATAGGGTAATGATGACGATTTAATGTATCTCAAGAGGCCGTTTGATAAATGGTTTTATCATGATTTTGATGATTTTGTTTTTACACCAAAACAATGTTTTCTAAAGGTTGTCCAAATACTCCTAAATGATTTAAAATGGTTTTAACATTTTCCTGAGTATTTCCTCAAGTTTATTTCCGATAATATTGGACAACAATTTTATTGATTTTATGTCAATGGGTTTTTACATTGAAACTATGTTTCTAAATGTTGTCCTAATACTCCCGATTAGTCTAAAATGCTTTTACTATTTTTCTCGGAGTATTTATTGGAATTTATATCGACAACACTTTTTATGTTATCAAAACTATATTTCTAATGTTGTCCTAAATACTCCCGATTGGTT